>CM067363.1:44084538-44262038 GCA_034401795.1 Chaetoderma sp. LZ-2023a | reverse complement strand
GCGACCGAGGGATGGATGCATAATGCATAACCGTAAAGAGGTTACATATTAGGTATATCGCGAGGATCTAAATCATAGGTGATCTTATTAATACCTTTAATCCTCTATATTGCCGAATGTATTGACTATCGTGGAAGGTGGAAGATGCTTTCTTTTCCATTTTCTCCGTAGTTTAATCCCATGCTCTGTTCAGCTGTGTTATATAGGTCTCACAACAGTTAATCATCACCTTTGAGACGATGACCGGCACAGTGTCATCCAGTACCAGAATGATAAAAAAAGAGAACAGTTTTTTATTCGTTTGCAACACATAATGCTAATAATCGATCAGGGGAGGGAGGGAGGGGGTGGATGGATGGAGGGACGAGCCAGAATGATAGAAAGACAGAGAGATAGAGAGAGGGTGGGAGAAAGGGAGATGGAGAAAGGCGGCAGTTCTTTAGTGAGGGAGGGAGGAAATGGGGAGGGAGGTATGGGGATAAGGAAGGAATGGTGAGCGGGTTGTTGGTGGGGAGGATGGGACGGAAAGAGGCAGGGAGCACGAGAGGGTGGGGTGGAGGACGGAGTGAGAGAGCGGGGCGAGGGAAAGAGAGGTGATGCGGTGAAGGGTGGGGGGTTGAGGGCAGGGATTCAGCAAAAGAATGCGGACTAGTGACGGATATGGATGGTTTGATGGATGAGAGTGATGGGGAGGGGAGAGGAAGTTGCTGTAGGGAGGAATAGATGGGCGGAGGGAGAAAGGGAGGGAGGGGTGTATGCATACGTATGCAACCCAAGATGAGTTAACATATCAATCATGTCGCAAGGATCTAAAGCATCGGTTTATCCACATACCTCGGCCCTTTATATTGGCGAATCTATTAAATATCGTGGAAGGTGATTCACAACTAAAAGTAGGTATTTCTTTTCCTTTTTTCTCAGCAGTTTCATCCAGTGCTCTGATCAACGGTATCATATTGGTGTCACGGTTAGTCACCACCTTAGAGAAGATGTCCGGAGCAGTGCCATCCAGTAATGCAATGACAATACAAAGACGACAGTTTATTCGTTCACAATACATAATGTTAATAATCAGGCGTCTGTGTCCTGAGACTTTTCTTTTTAAAAAACAGCATATGTTAGAATCAGACAAAGTAAATCTCCTCTTAAACTACTGGCTTGCAAAAGATTTTTTCAGTCTGCGATCATATATATTTGCCTATGGTATGGCCATTTGCAGACCGTGACGACGCTATTCTTTTTCGAATTTACGAGTATCAAGACAGCCATTCTAGCGCTAAATTATCAAACATCGTATTCTTTTCGTTTGCAATTGGACAGTCCGCAAGACGATTGAGGATGCCGGTTATGTCCTTCTTCGCCGTGAAAGGGTTAACTAACAGGTATTAACTGTAAATTTGCTGATTTGTTGGAACTATGCAACTTGATTTAGCGTAACACATCATCGCCGTTAATTTACTGACGACATCAGTGACATTTGATTCACTATTATATTACAAAGAGGACATTAATTCTGTTAGCAGTCTAGTTGTATTAGAATAATTTAATTTCCAAAATAATCTATGTGTTAAGGGGCCATCTTATGGAGAATAACTTCACGCGAGGAAATATAAATGCTATTTCGCTTCGCTCAGGAAATACTACGCTTGTGCTGGCTGCCAGATGCTGTACCACGTCCCGCCACACCTCCACACCACCCTTTCAACACCCCACGAAAAAACAAATATACGTTTAATATATGAGCACCATTAATTGTGTTACAGATTACACGCATTATCATAGTAGTGGTCCGTCCTTCACAGCATATAAATTAATAGCAGACCAATGCAATATGGATATTGACCCTTCCATACGACAACGTCGGTTTTTTGTGTAGATTGATGCGGTAATCGCGATCTCCCATGTAGAGTCCATGATGCGACAATGGCGCTAAGCACTCATGTCCAATATATGCAACAAGTACACCGATTAATATAATGCTTGTAAGAATATTGATACTTACAGTCATTGAGCCAAGATGTAGTTGGTGCGAGTAATGAGGTACATTGGTAGGGGCGGAGATTTCATGGACATACGATCAGATAGGCCAATAGTCCCGGAATGAAGAACTCATTTTCCATCTGAGAGTAATTCTACTGCACCTCAATGAGAACGGATTATGACTAGACATTACTACACATTGTTAAATAGGACACAATACACTAATTAAGCACTGGACTGTAGTGCAATACGGCACGATTCCATGGAGGGAATTTTAGTTTTCATTGTCGTTATCGTCATCATCATCATCGTCGTCGTCGTCGTCGTCGTGAAGGCGTCGTCGTCGTCGTCGTCGTCGTAGTAGTAGTAGTAGTAGTAGTAGTAGTAGTAGTAGTAGTAGTAGTAGTAGTAGAAGTAGTAGTAGTAGTAGTAGTAGTAGTAGTAGTAGTAGTAGTAGTAGTAGTAGTAGTAGTAGTGGTAGTAGTAGCAGTAGTAGTAGTAGTAGTAGTAGTAGTAGTAGTAGTAGTAGTAGTAGTAGTAGTAGTAGTAGTAGTAGTAGTAGTCATGGTCGCCGTCGTCGTCGTCGTCGTCGTCGTCGTCGTCGTTAATGTTATGGTTGCATGGAATAGCAGCAATCATGTACAAATAGAGGATCTCAAACTTGTTTCAATTTGCCTATCAAATCCAACACTCGAGTTTAGTACGATCTCATTTGGACCAAGTTTAAGCGACATACAAATGCAAGCTTAGTCAGTGTATTGCATGCGTATGATGACTTTGATAAGAAATGGCAACACGTTTTAGATTCTATTTATTATTCTAGATAATATTTCGAATATTCACCTAGATTCTTGCCATTTTCTTACCATTTTGCATTATTGTCTGTTTAACACTGCTACGCTTGACCGATAAGAGTGCTGACCATTATGGAACAAACTAGAGTGACAAACCCAGAATCGTATTATTAAAGGAAAGTGACTGATCGAGGGCATTTTCTTGAGCGATTCATTGAATTTATGATTATTTTTCAGTGACTGTATTACATTATTGAGAGAGAAAATGATAAATAATTGTTTAATAGCTGTTATCAATTGTTCTTGGTTGAACTCATCATACTCTTTCAATTACGGTTTGATGGGTACGACTCGCGTCGTCTATAACACACATGAACGATGGCCATTGATACGTAATCATCTTCCTCAGCCCATCGGGGCTGGAGGTTAATTAAACTCGCCATCCGCCAGAGCCATTTATCTTACATCTAGGGAAAGTAAAGATGTGGCCAGCTTCTCCACCCCTCTCCTACATAGATATGCTGACAAGTTAGTGACAGTTAAACAGTCTCATGGCCTCGGCTGGGCTTCCACTGGTTCACCAAGGCTGGCCGTTGCCTGTAATAAGGACTTTATCACCCTTGTTGTTTGTCTTTTATTGGTGTAGCCATTGCCACGCTGACTGTTGGGTCATAGTAATTGTATTTACTCTAAATATGGCATAACACCTACATTGATAATGAGTGTTGGTTCATATCAACAATAGTGCGTGGGTCTTGCCCACTAGGGCTATTGTTGTTCCAAGGCCCCTTGTAGTAATAGCTGCGCAAATATGTGCAATTACCATATGTCGTCACAAGGAGGCGCCACCAGAGTTCGTGTCATGGAGAGTCTAAGTACTGGCAAAACGAGATGGACATAATTACAAATCCATTTAGTCCAGGATGACTAGCCAGCAGCAGTTACTGAAAGGAGATTGCGGATCGGTACTGCTACACTGCCAAACTAGGCGCATCCGATGAACCGCTGGACTACGCCCACCAAACATATTAGAGCGTGCCCAATAGTGAGCCGGTCTCCTTCCATCCTGTAACCAGTGGCAACGCATCATTGCTCGGAACGAGCTACCGAGTTAGCAAGTAAAGGCATCATATTCAATGAACTAAGAGCTTGCCTATGTTATACAAGCCATTTTATCATTTCTCATAACTAAACACTGTGTCACAGATTGTGTGTCGATGCGGGCGGTAGCACATTGCGCATTTCCCCTGAACGTATTGGATATGGGGTGTTAAATATTGTCTTACTTAACATCTCGTAGTCTGCTACTCAAATGTGTGTGTGCGCAAATCCCTAGCATGTGTTATATTTTCCTGAAAATCTATCGTCAGTTCGTGTGGGCATGCATCAAGGGCACATGTTCTATAATACGACGGTTGTCATGCATACAGTACTCATAGAAACAGTGCACGAGACTGGCATAAATACATCTACTAGCAGGAGATGCAACTAAAGGTTCTACCATGCATTTTATGGAACATTGCTACATAGGTGATGTGTGTATGTCACATCGTACATGTCTTAATGTGGCCATTTAAACACACATATTTATATTGGTCATGCTTCAAGTATCACAATATCATAGACGCAATTACAGCTAACAAACGTGGTGCTATCGGTGTGAAAATAATGTGTGCCAGTACTCTCCGTAATGGTGACATGAACATATAGCTGTGTCGAACTTCTAAAGCTGGCCTCCATTATAAATGTCACATCTAAATGTAATCAGTGAAGTAGGAGTTGGATAAGAAATGGAATTATTGCATCAGCACACTCTGTCTGCTCAGATTTAAATGATAGTCCAATGTCCACACAGTTGCTATGACAAGCGCATCAACTCAGTATCCCATACTTTCGCCCACGCATCAACCACCGTCATAGACTTGATCTCTGACCTGCCATGAACGCATATCACGTTCCAGGTATTCTTAGGAGCTCACATGATCTAACATTTCATGGTTATTTTTAACGTCACCAAGAAAGTGTTGATTATTTACAGTATATTGTCCTAAGATAAATAGAGTAGCCGCTTCTCAGGATAGTGTCTTACATCGCCGTCTTAAACCATATGGCAGATTGCATGTGCAGCGATATTATCTTTAAGATATGCAATATGTTATCAGCAACCTCTTGCTGACTGGAGAACACAAACTCACAAAACACGGTGGGCTTAATATTCACCTGGCTGTTCACGTGACAGTAGATAGTTTTATGCCAACACGGTTGCTATGATAAGCCCATCAACTCAGTATTCCACGCATACATTTGCATTGCAATGCTGCTGGACACGCATTTCCGGTCTGGTGTTGCATGATTGATTTATAACAGTGTATAGTCAACGTATGCATCAGTAACTATTGGCAACCACCAGTATAGGCTTGATCTCTGGCCTGGCATATACGCATATTACCTTTCAGGTATTCTTAGGAACCCATATGCCGGTTGATCCAAAATGTCATGATAATGTTTAATTTCATGAGGAACCAGTTTATTATTTGTATAATGGTTCCGAAGATAAATGCTGTATCTGATGCTTAATATAGTGTCTGGCATCGCTGTCTTACAAGACATTGCGGATTGCATGTGCAGCGGTATCATCTTCAAGATATACAAATGCAATCCTTCTCCTCTTGCTGACTTGAGAACGCAAACTCACAGAACACATAGAGCTTAATTCTCAGAGGTAAATTGGCGATGTTTGAAGATTACCGTTCTTCAGTAGGGCTCAGAAGCCAAGCTTCATTTATTACGCAGAACTGAATTATAATTATATCGGACAGCTTTATTATTAGGGCTAACCTTCTTAATCTCTGATTATAAGCGGGTGGGTGGGTGGGTGGGTGGGTGAGTGAGTGAGTGAGCGAGCGAGCGAGCGAGCGAGCGAGCGAGTGAGTGAGTGAGTGAGTGAGTGAGTGAGTGAGTGAGTGAGTGAGTGAGTGAGTGAGTGAGTGAGTGAGTGAGTGAGTGAGTGAGTGAGTGAGTGAGTGAGTGAGTGAGTGAGTGGGAGCAAGAAAAAAGAGAAAACGCGAGGAGACGTGGAATGTGTGTAGGGGGTGGACGGAGAGAAAGAGGAGAGGGGGGGGGGGTGCGTGCGAGAAGGATAACTTTTAAGGGACAGGGAGATGGGGAGAGAGAGGGATGAGACAAAGAGAGAGATAGAGCTGGGGACTTAGAAGAGATATGTTGAGTGGGTGATAGGAGAGTGAGGGAGAGATGGATGAAGGGAGTGTGGAAGGAGTGAGGCAGTGAGTGTGTGAGGGAGGGAGGGATGCATACAGGGCTAGTCTAAACTTTGTTTAAAACATAGCATTCTTCCTAATAGTTTTGAGACTACATTTCCACTGCTGTATCAGGGCTGACCGTTGGCTCTAATAAAAAGTCTACCCGCCATGTCGTGTGCTTGTATACGATTTAACCATGTCCATGCGGATCATTGAGACACATTAATTTCATTGGTTCTAATGTAATTCCAGAGTGAAAGGTGCCCAGTTGCCAAACTCTGTCACAATGAGCACATTGTCCTTGTCATGAAGAGACAATGTCCCGGCCAGAAGTGATTATCATATTTGCGCGCGCACGCACGCGCACACATGCACGCACGCACGCACGCAGGTACGCACGCACGCACGCACGCACGCACGCACGCACGCACGCACGCACGCACGCACGCACGCACGCACGCACGCACGCACGCACGCACGCACGCACTCATGCATGCATGCACGCACGCACGCACGTTCGCACGCACACACACACCCTGTAGCCCCAGATGTATAGTCAACACAGTCCACCAACACATATTATAATGTGACCCATAGGGAGACTGTCTTCTGCCATACTGTGACCAATATCTATACTGTTTCCAGCCATTTTCTGACCAATTCAAGGTGAGACTGTCTCCAACAATCCGCTGACCAATAGCGACTCATCATTGTTGCTCCGGACGAGCTCACGACCTCAGCAGGTAAAGAAATATACGCCTGCTTATGTAATTCAAGCTATTCTATCATTTCCAAAAATTAATCCCTGTGTATCAAAATGTATGCGACGGAAGTTGAGATTCAGAGAGGGTATGGATCGATTGAGCCCAACATGAACACAGCTTGATTGGCACTTAGCAGCTGGAGATTGGCGAGCCATAACTAAAACTGGATTCACCAATTTATTAGACTAATTTGGTGCATTCTTCTTGAAACCATGTGATACATGGTGTCAACTATTTTCTTATATTGCATCTCTTAGTCTACTACCCAAACGTTCGCATGATTAGATCACCCGCACTTGTTATTTACTTGTTCCTGAAAATCTAACGTCACGTTGTGTAAAACATCAGGGGCGTGGGCTATATAGTGCGACAGTTGACAGAACGCCAGATATACATACGCATAGCTATTAGGCGGAATCCGAACTTAGCCCACTACGATGCGTTTCGTGTAACATTGTTACATGTGTAATATGTGTGTGCGTGTCTTGGCATAGCTTTTTAAGCAAACTTATTTAAATAAAATATGATTCAAGTATGCCAATCTCACCCCCGTAATTTCAGTTAACAAACGTGACACCGTATTTCTGCCAATACAGAGTGGCAGTAGTCTCCCTAATTGCGCCATGAACAGTGGAGCAGTGTCGAGCTTCTAAAGCCGACCCAGTTCTAAATGTAATTGTTGAAATGAGAATCCAATAGAACATTCTGCATGCTCTGCTCTAAATGAAGAAGAACTACATTAGATTTTCTTTGAATATGTTTCATCTAATGTTGTTCAATAGCCCTGCGCATTATCAGGACTCTCCATCCCAAAGCAGCTCGCTGCCATTGGCAGGCGGTTGTGGGGATTATACTCCGGCAATTCTGCTAGAAGTTCCCTTTCACAATTCATGCACTTTGTTAAGTGAAAACCACCAGAGTTAATAGGAGGTAATCCCATTCTGCAAGAGGAAGGCTAACAGATACAAATGCATATGAATTGTACGTATATAATACATTAGTAATAATTCAATTAAATAGGATTTTCTGTTCTCTCATCCATGCTCCATATATTTAAACATGGCACAGATGAACATAAGTCTAGCACTGCCTATCCAACTGCTATATTTACACTTTGTATACAAAATTTGCAGAATTTCCATTTCAGTGTTATTATAAAGATAAGTTGCTGCACATTCTGAAACATATTCGACATGAACCTGTTTCGATTGCATTAGGGGAAACACGGGTAATTTGTCAAACAATACGCTAAACACCATCAGATAAGTTCGATAGTATCGTTTCGAGCAAAGACAATTATTGATGACTCAAACTGATATTACTGACATTGCAATTGTCTCTGTCAACATGTATGAGGGAATTTAAGTATATTTCCTAAGGGCGATCTAAGCACAATTCACCTTCCGCAAAAATAATGTGCACAACATTGCCAGATACCACTGTATTGGTGAATAAATGCTCCATATAATAATACATATAAGGTGAAAACGAGTCTGGGACACATTCCAGTTGCTTATACTACGATAGGAAAACTGATGCTTCAATTTTAAGCAGATGCCAAGAATTTGGAGATAGTGTTTGAATGAACATGCATAGCGAGCTGACCTTCTATGGTATGGTTAGCTGCTAATGATTTTAATCTTAGGTTATAAAATAAATTATCCGTTTAACACTCATATTGGCCAGTGGCGGCTTCTGCAGTTGTCTTGAGAAATGTCCATTTGCAGACCAAGTGTCGACTATTGTTGGGAATTCCACCACTGAAATGACTGGCTCCGTTATCGAGCCAGTCATTCCAGTGGCGAATTTTCAGTAATAGTCTTCTCTTAGTTAGCAAATGGACATTTTCTCTGAGGAAATTGACATTTTCTTGGACAAATTTAAGTGTTAAGAGTGTAATCCTTTGAACACTGGATTCCCAGAATCATAATTGCAATGTACCTCTCTAGAAAAGCTAGTGAATATTTTAAAACCCGTTTGATAGAAAGATGTTGCCGCAATGGGCAGCAAGATCTCCCAGTCGTTTGTATTTCTAAGGGTCAATAACATAAATCTGGAAGCGCTTTATATTCAAGGTTCTCCGTGGCTGCTAGAAGTGCACTACCACATTGTGTCCTTAAGTAAAATTTGTTACACATTGATGGAAGGGGCATTAGCTTTAACACATATTGCACTGTGCACTACGTCACCACCACGATCCGCATGCCACATTCTAATTATGGAGAGTTATGCATGTGTACAATGGTTTGAATGTTTATTACTATTTAGAAAATGACATTAATGAAGAAATTGGTGCCGACCTTTGCATTATGATCTATAAAAAAGCATTTAAGTAGATAATTACATCGCCACTAATTCGTTTAGTGCAAATAAGATGCAGTGGTGTCTTAAACAGTTAAAGGTGTTTACTCATTATACGTAGCATATGCTTCAAGATTAACTTTGTCCATCTGACATATCAGATATGACAAATTATATACATTGCAAGAAATCTTCAGTTGCTCATTTTGAGAGAGAGAGAGAGAGAGCACGCACGCATGCACGCATGCACGCACTCGCGCACGCACGTACGCACGCACTCACTTACGCACTTACGCACGCACGCACGCACGCACGCACGCACGCACGCACACGCCTAAACCGTACCCCACTCATTATTTCAACAGCAGATGGTTAACTAGCTTTTTATTTTGTCTTTATCATACAATCAACTTAATGCCTGTCATACATATAACGACTCGAGTAGTCTGCGACTAGTTGTATGTATGTGTAGTGAGTTGTATCAAGTTGTCCTGAGTTGTAACGGGTTGAGTCATGTAATATATGCTGGACAAACTATAGTTGGTGACTTGTCCCCAGACAGTTCTTCAGACCAAACTCAGTCGCTATATGTCCGCTGGCCAGTTGTGAGCTGTAAGGAATAGTGTATTATTAACCAATCAAAAGCGACAATTTCGTTGCACGTGTTCTCGTGCAACAGTGGGTCAAGCACACTTCAAATGTATTATTTTAAATAGGCAATAGCAAAATCAACCACGTAGATATATTTTCTAAACATTGCATACACGTCTGGATCAAAACCGTTTTCTTAAGACGAGTGGTGTCGTAATATATGTTCAAATGTCTTGCATAATTTATTTGATTTGTTAGTTGCATAGAGTAACCAGATAACAAGACTACGTTGGCCCAATGTTGGCCCAATGCATATTGTAATAGTGGCCAAATGTTGGCTGTCTATATTAACCCAAAATCATTTGGCTCATTGGTATAATGGTGGCTAAACATGTTGGCCCAACGCATCCACCTAGCGTTGGCCCAACATGCATCATATAACATCACTCGTCCCAACATTGGCAGTTTAGGTGGGCCGAACATCATTCTGTGCATTGGTTTACCAGTGTGCCAACATATTTTACAAATCTTAGTGAACTAGTCAAAAGAAACTAATTTTAGTATGTGGACAATATTTTTTAGAAAATTGGCAAAGTAAAAGACCCGCGTAATGCGCTGTGTAAACCCGTTTGCCAGGTACCACACTATGATCTTCGCCAAATCGCCGAGAAGCGAATACAATGTAAAACTAAATGTTCACAGTGTTTAATACTTTAGAGTAGATTACCTTTATTCATTGGAGATTGTCAATTTCTTAAGAAGCTTTTTCATAAAACAAATCGAAATTATGTAACAGCAAAGAAGTAGACGAAGTACACTATTTATACCAAATAGTTGCATTTAGATATAGTTTACGAGACAATACGCCCAATTGCTTGATCCCTAACCAGAACAAAATGTAAGCTACTAAATCATCGAGTTGCGGTGTTAACTTTCTTGTCAAGTCAATATTTGGCAAATACTCACCAATTGATACATAGGGTTACTGGTGTTAGATAAAAAAACAGCAGGCAAATACATTGCTCCAAACCCATGTATATAACATGCATAATATACATTGACCTTAGGTTGTTGGGGCAACGTTGGCTCAACAACTGTAGCACAATGTAATTTTGCCACTGTTATACCCATGTTGGCCGAACGCATGCATATAGCATATATAGTGTACGGTGGGCATACGTTTTTGAGACAACATTGTCCCAAAAATGGTATCCTAACATAAGTTGAACACTGTTATAACAACATTGGACCAAGTATGCATGGTGCATTTATAATATATATATTGATTATATGTTGATCGTTGGTTCAGCAACTTTAACCCAACTGTAATTTTGGATCCGTTTTGCCTACATTAGCCGAGCACATGTATATACAATTTATGATACACATTGGCTATACGTTGTTGGCCGAACCCTTCATCACAAACTGGTTGAACTAGGCAGTTGCCTGAGGTGTAGCTTGAAAGTCGTTATATGTATGCTCGTGTAAACATGGATGATGTGACGAGCTGGAGAAGCAGTCACTATATGTATGCTCATACACAATTAGTTGTTTTCACCATCTGTGTATATTACTATGAATCACATATATGCGCGAAATCATGTCATCAGAACCACAGGGATGCATAACGGAGCTAGCTATGAATAGTCACACCAGTAAGCCATCAGTAAGCCATCAATCTAGCTGAGTTTCACTTTAGGAGTGGCTACATATCTGATGGCATTAGCTATATGTGTTGTCCAGATTGTGTATGGTATGTTGTCCAGTAAAACGAAGCACATACATCAACTTAATAGCGTTCATTGATGTAAAGAATGGAGTGTTACATTTCTAACTAAGCTCCGCCCATTTTTCCAATGCATTTGAATACATTTATGCACTTTTACACTTGACTTCCCAGAACCCGATTCTTGGGTAGGTGCTGAATATTTCGAAACTAATTTGACTACGAATTTCTGTCCAGTGGGTGAATGTTTGCCTTTGAGAAATGTACACTAGTAACCTATCATGTTAACCTTTTTGAAACTAATGTGTCAGGGCGCTGTTGCTGATTTGATTTTTTCGAATTTCATGATAGAAATGTATATCTCATATATATTGTCACATTATTCCGAATTATCTGCATATGCATGGTAAAGGTATTACACTCATAACGTATAAAATAATAATATGTACATATTTAATTTATATTATGCAATGAGATATAATAGTTAAATAGTTAAAAATGTACTAACATTTCTCTAACTAAACACTGTTTCACGCATGGCGAGTCCACCCGTCGTGTACCAACTTATGCAGATCCGGCGCATTTTCTGTGTTTATGCCACGTTGTACGTGTCTTGCAATAGCAATTTACGAAGACATATTTATATATTATATATTATATGCGTCAAGTATTACTATATGCCTCATTGCGATTGCAGATGACGAATTTGACACCGTAAGTGTACACATAATGGGTTCAAGTACTCTGCTTAATGCCATGGAGGGGTAGTATTGCGGACCTTCTAAAGTTGGCCTATATAAGAACGCTGCATCTAAATGTAAATAGGAATCGGATAGGAGAGGTAATTATTTCCGCAGAACATTATTTCTACTCAGATTTAATGGTCGAAAAAATAGGCTAGATTTTCTTCGTTGAACACGCTTCATGTACTATTACTCAATTACTCGTCACATTATTAGGACTTTACATTTTCAAATCAGTTCGCAAAGACGTTTCTGAGCGAATTTAGCTGCTGACATTCCCTGTTGAAACCCTGACATCGCAGAACACCAATTAAAAGGTTAACTATACGGGTAATCTGTTGACTCTTTCGAATTTATTTGGCACCAAGCTGACTCTGCCATTGGCAGAAACAACACTCAGTCAAATTGGTTGCCATAATTGCCATCTTACTACTTAATAAAACGTTAAGGTATTTTCTGAACTGTGGTAATTCGGGTTCAAATGGTTAATATAATGGATTATTCCGGCGTATCTATCAATGACCTCGCGAATGACGTAGGTAAGTTCGTCACGAATGACGGTCTAAGCGTTGTTGCACGAATTGTAACATTATGCTGAAGATTTACAGACGTGGCTTACGCGTTATAATCGTTTACTCATGAATGACCCGCTTTAGTCTGCCATACAGTCTTATTACATGTGTTAAATGGTACAATGTTCACCAGCTAGGTTGTGCGAACTGTATGTCTTTAATAGTATATAAACATACTGTTGAACAACAACAGCACCCAGTCAAATTAGTTTCAAAATATTCAACCTCTTATATGCATAGTCTTGTTCAAATTGATAGTCAGCGAGCTCGGCGATCGACCGATCTCAACCCGGGAAGTGTGAGTGGAGCTTAGCTAAAATGGGTGGGTTAGAGATAAAGTGGATGCCTCCATTGGTTACCAAATGCATTACTATCTTATATATTGAAGTGTGAAGATGTACGATGATGAAGGTGTCTCTGTGGCTGCAACGATTGAAGTACGACATTAGGAAAGTACCTTCACATCAATACGTTTTGAGCCGTTCACAATCGTATCACCATGGACCGAGTGTTACATTCTGATTACACCAGAGGCCGATAGTTCAATATGTATTCGTTTCTACACAATTGTGGTATTGGCGAAAAATTGGAGCAGACCTTGCTGTTATGATCTACATAAAGATTTATGGTACATTGTCGTTAATTTGTTTAATTCAAACTACAACGATGTGTAGTGTTGATACAGCTAAATGGATTTATGCTAGCAATCTAACAAATGATTCAAGCATAACATTTACCATCTCAAATATCGGATGTGATACATTATTTACATTTCAAGAAATATTCAGTTGTACATTTTAAAAGTGGTAGCTGCATCGGGCTGCCTTGTAATTGAGATACACTCGCTCCCATGATGAGAAATCTGCAAAGCCAAATAGCGAGATTACTAGCAGCCGAGGACGTATTAAACTGCGACTAGTGTGTGCACTATTATCAACACCGGAAGTTAAGGTATAGAGGAGATTATCATCTAACGGACCCTGGTAAATGTGACATTATCGCGCATCTCAGCAGAGAAGCTATAATGTATTGCATGAGTAATACACAATAGAACATACGTGAAAAAAGAAGAGTCTTTCCTCTTTATTATTCGTCAATCCCGGAGACATGCGCTGTACGTCATTAGTACATTTAGCTTGCCCGCATGAAATGCAATAATGCGATAGTTAATAATTAGCATCAGATCACACTACAGCGGAATGACAATGTGATTTAATCTCCTACACGACATCAATCAATTTGTTCTCTCAGTAATTGGTCTAGTTTGGGTCTTGGCACTAGAGGGTCTGAATACTATTCTAGCTGGATATCAGTATACGTGAGCGCAGAGTAGCATATAGGCAGCAACATCAACCACGCAAATTGGCTTCAAAATATGCAACCGCTTTCATGTTTAGTTACCTTGAAATTCAGAGGATTCTGGGAATTTAGGGACCAACGTATGTAAATTATCTCAAACGCGATTACAGAGTGGGCGGAGCTTAGCCAAAATAGGCGGACATATCTAGAAATCGATTGGTTCCACTTATGGATGCTGTTATATGTACATCCTTTCAGTATTAGACTTATTAATGTCAGTCCTATATAAAGCTATATCCGTGTTAATCAATTTACTAATGGAATTTTAAGAATCCAAAACAACCATGCTGATACGCAGATAGCTTGCAATAGATGGACCCATTTCTAGCTATGCCATGCCCATCTTAGCTAAGCTCTGCTCACGTTGAAAGCACCGTTGAAGCGGCTGTACCACTATGAATGCTGCTTCAGATGAAGCTCAATTTTTAGGTATATATAATCAAAGCCCTTGAATCTTTTGAAGCTATTCTGATATAGGGTCTTTGCGGTCTATGGAAGCAATCATAATTTTCAGCATAATTGTTATCAAATTGTAAATTAAGACAGGAATACAATTCATACACTTTAAATGAGTTTCATAATCGGCACATCATTGACAGACATGCGTTAGTTTGATTGCGACGTCAGCTAGCAACTGAAGTATTGATTTTGAAGCCAGATACTTGAGTGTCAGAACGGATCCCTCCGATTTTGCGGATCCGTCTGATTGCTTTTAATATATCAGCAATGTAATGGAGGGCGTTGATCGAGCACTCATTTGTCTGACGCCATAATTAATATATGCTAGTTATTAGCTGACGTCATAATCAGAATGGTCTGCCATATGTCTATGCGTATTAGTTGTGCTAGAATTAATGTAACACATCCTACCCAATTGTTGCAGACAAACATGGGCGACTGCACTTTCAGTTATTGCTTCATGGAGCCTGTAGCATTATCGATGTCCCAAAGATTGTGCCATTTCTGAAGGTCAGATAAGAATCAGATAGACACGTTTGTTATGATTCAGAGAATTCTGTTTGTTCAACCTTAATCGTGCAAATGTAACAAAGCCATTCATAGTCCAAATGCGATCTCGCCTGCCTTAATGTGATTTATGTTATGAAAAGCCACCTTTTGAAAATACTGTGTAGGTGGGGGAATAACATTCATCATGGGTATGTCACTCGTGACGTTCTGAACCATAGACGTCCTAACAACGCTCACGCACTCGCTTTCTCTCTCTCTCTCTCTCTCTCTCTCTATCTCTCTCTCTCTCTCTCTCTCTCTCTCTCTCTCTCCCTCTCTCTATATCTTTCCATCTCTGCCACACGCTCTCTCTCTCTCTTTCTACACTTTCTTTCTCTTACCCCACCCACCTCTCCCTCTCGCTCTCTTTTTTTTTCTCTCTCTCTCTCTCTCGCTCTGTCTGTCTGTCTCTCTCGCCCCTCTCTCACCCTCTCTCGCTGGTACCCTCAGATGCAAGCCAATGTATGCATACAGATTCCTTCTTTGTTGCTTTATTTCCACTGAAATTGTTTTTTAATAACATCTCCTATCTAATAACAGTTGACACACGTGATGCTGCATGGGCAACTACTGGTGATGCCTTTCGGCAATGACATACTGGATGTAAATTATTATCGCAATACTAAACCTTGGATCAATTCCAACGTTCTGACATATATCGCTTACATGACAATCACACAGGAAATGAAATTAAGAATTCAAAATATTCTGACCACGCGACCTTAAATCGTGTTCAAAATTGTGTTAACTAACATGTGTCTGGGTGTTTTTGTTTTGCTTTGGACAAGTGACCACATCTGAGCTGTACTGTTGGTCACAACAAATAACTTCACATTGAGTATCAACAGTAAATGGCAATCTAACGCGCGATAGCATTAAATTAGCCATTTGAATTGCATTTCATTCGACATCGGGTTAGTTACTGACCACCATTTTCTGCATCTGTTGTGTTTCCACGAACTCCCTGATTGTAATGAAACCATTCGTTAAATGATTTGGCGCAATATCGAGATGTTGAATCCCTTTGCCATTAACCGGTACACACAGTTCTCCTTGGTAAGATAACACATTGACATTTAAACACTGCACTTGGAAAACACCCCTTTTGTGAATCAGATTTCAAAACAATACTTGGGATTCCTTCTTGCAAGTTTAAATGATCTCTGTGTTCTCACACGCTATGCCACCTGGGGACACTTCTAGCTGTTCTCTAATAGGGAGATTCATTTCTGGCTATGCTCCTCCAATTTCTAAAACGGCCCTGTCTACGTTTGGTGAGACAATAGTATTCAGTGATGTAAAATCAACCCTCATTAACCACGGAACGATGCTGACATCAGTTATCCTTTTAATTTATGCACCTCTTATACTACAATGGTCAATTTTAAGATATCCAATTGTATTGTGAGGCTAAAGAAACTGTATGTGTGTATGACACCTCATACAGCTGCAATCAGTCGTTCTTCGCTTTTGCCCATCGTGTTTTGTTCTCCTTAAAATCCTTAGCTTCTTCAGGTACCGAGTCCTGCTTTCTTGAGGTCACCTCGTAGCACACTTAGTAGAGTTATGCAATGCCATCCTCTCCTGGCGTTTTATTTTCTGGCTCCAAGTAGGGCGAATCTCAAGGCTCTGTGTGCCTGTGTGTATTTTGGCATCATTAGCAAATGGCCAAACATGAACCATCCTTGCTGGACGACTTTTGCAATCAGCGGCGACGTATTACACATCTTGCATAGTGCATCATTGGAGATGATGCTCTCTGGCCATATCGGTGTCCAGTGATAGTGCATAGGTGTTTACGGTAGCAGGCATCACGTTTCTCTAGCTCTGCCTCTGTAGCGGCCCAGTTATACAGCATCAAGGATACGCAGGTCGCATTATATAAACGTAGTCTTTTTATCAAAGGCATCTTTGATCTACGAATACATACTTTCCAGAAGAACTGGAAAGCTATGTTCACCATACAGCAATGTCAGCAGTGCTGCAAAGCAGTGAGCCCAGGATTTTCCTCCACGGTTCGCGCCCCGAAGAGGATCATCAAGTTCTTTAGTTTCGTGCTTTGTAGATATGTATATGTGGGTGAACTGTGTTTTGGATCATTCATAAAGAGATTCTGAATTGTGTGTTTGCTTGTAGCTGTTGGGACAAGTTCGTCAAGGGGCTTCTTTTCCTCGTCTGTGAAGTCCACATCGTCGGCATAGTCCATCTCTAGCGGTATACCAAGTATTGACACTGGGGATGGGAGGGGGGAGGGGATGGTCTTGCGGAACTTTCCCACACGGATTTCAATGCCGCAGCAAGGTGACAGCTGAAATGCACAGGAGATAGCTCATTTCCCTGTGGGGAGTCGATTGATGCCTCAAGCTCTACAGACTTCACTCGCCCGGCATAGTACATCTAGGATCTTTGAGTGCTTAATTTTGTCGAAAGATTGTGACATGTCAGTGCCTATTTTGTGAAAATCCCATTGATTAGACATGACTGCCGCCACAAGCATGCGTTGAGTCCATGCAATATATGTTCAGCCGCGTCCATGTTTGAAGCCACGGATTTTCCGTATGCTGTCGATGAGCACAATAGGCCGCAGATTGCCTGGGGCGGTGGACAGGTGGCTTCGTAGGCTTGGGTAGTGCGATAATGGTGCCTTGGCATTCAGCGTCGACGGACATGTGGTGCATAAAAATCTGAATTGATTAGGTGTGTAATCGGTGTTGAGATATTGCCACTTGCATATTTGAATAGTTCATTGCTCATTCCAGCAGGTCCACATGTACACCCATTTTCAGGGCTGTTTTATTTGCTGTTAGTAATGGCTGAGGGCTCCTGAGAATCGGTGAAACGGCTTAGCATCGTGATCAGTGAACTGCTACTTGAACAATTCCCGAATCGCCTCGACTTTGCCCTGGTCAGTCCCGATAATGTGTCCTTCATAGTTGTGTACATTGAGTGGTGGTGTGTAGTCACTAACTCTCGGTGCTCGGGTTGCCCAAAACATGTTGTGACAGTCATATGTGGCAGTGATTTCATCTGCTAGGGAGGCTGCTTGTTGAATAGCAAAATCTGTGAAGCGTTTGCCAATGTGGCGCATAATGTTATTGCGCTCCCGGCAGAGTTTGTTGTGGTCTTCACTTTGGCCACTTTGATAGATGTGCGGCCATAGCGCATTCTGATCTGCTTATAGTTTTACTACTAGATGGTCGCCAGTATACCTAGTTCGTTGTTTTTAAGAACATCTATGGTGCTGGTAGCTGATAATTCCATAGTGTTCAGTATTTTGGTTAGGGATCCGTTTAGGTCCTAGCTGACGACGATGTTAGCTATATACTCCTCGAGGGCGCTTGTACATGAAATTTGATCGTCAGTGTCTCTGATGAGCTCGGGTAGGTTATAGGTGACTATACCCTTTTGCTTGGTATGGATCTTATATATTTATACAATGACACAGTAATATACCACATTATCAATAAAACAGCTTCCGGTCAAATAACAAGAATACATTTGACATTGAAGGTGATTTCCCGTTTCTAGTTGGTCCATTTTCCGATGTGAATTTAACATGTGCGTTCAGGTCTTAAGCCAGCATGCGAGAGTTATTTTTCACAACTGACTCAAAATAACCCAATTGTGACCAGATCACACGTTGTCGCGCAAGGAAAAGCCATAAAGTGCTGTCCCTGACAACATCTAATTTATTAATGCGTCTCTAGAAAAGCCATGTACAATAAAAATAGAGAATTAATAATTTTAATACTGCTCCAATGTTATTTGTATTATTCGTGAATCGCTACACATTCAATGCTGCTACCTAAATATGAAGATCTACAATGCGCATGCAGTATCAGGTTGACTGTTTTGGAATTTTGTTTAAATTGTGTACGCTAAGAGGGATGCATGAGTTACAGTTTTGAACCAGCGAATTCAATGCTAAGTCAATCGTATGGCGTCGCCCACGACCCCTATGCAACAAAGACAATAATGATACATCATGCTTTTCCAAAAGTTAAGTCAGTACCTGATAGACATTGGATAATTCAGAATATGATATGATCATCGGACGAGATAAACCATGCTGAAGGATATCACCAATCACAGATACGTACGCAGGTTATTATTCTATGTGGACACGATGTGTGGGCATAGCAGAGCAAAGGTGTAAGAGGCTTAAAAACATATGATATTGTAGACATTGCAATAGTTGGATTCGAGACAATTCTTGAAATAGGCAAGTTTAGGCAACTAGCATAAATCAAACTAACTATCGGTCAGTCTCTCGGTCTGCGAATATTTTTTTATTTCTAGCAAGGCTACCTATTTCAACAATAGCACTCCGTCCTTGCATAGCGTATCCAGACACTTTGCAAATCAAACCATTGATTCTTGAAAGGATTTATAGGGCGTTTGTTCATAGGGCTATTCTGACTTTTGTGGCGAGAAAAAATACACACTTCAAGTCCCTATCACTAAGCACAGCATTTGACACCTGCATGTAAACCAATGTATAGTTGGTATATAAGCGTATAGCTTAGACCCACCAGCCCGAACATGCGACCAAATACCGTTAGAACTGGTAAGTCGCGCTGTGTAGGTGGTGTTGCTGGGCTGGCAGTGGAGACTCCAGCGACTGAGCTAGACCAGCAGCTTCAACAGCCATTGAGAACAATGAGTAGCTCGGCACTGGGTGATCATCGAGGCTGGCGATACTCGCATGCCAGCTGCAGTATCTTGCATGTAACATCCATAGATAGCCCACCGCAAATATAAAGATAGCATTCAAGCCACGCCCGCCCATTGCTAACTAATCTCTTCCCACGCTATGCGCATGTTGGGATCGAACACTTTGAACAGTGAATTCTCAATATCGCGTTCTTAATGTAATTATATAGAAAAGCTGTTGAATATTTTGAAGCCCGTGTGACTGGATGCTGTTGCTGCGCATGGTACTAATAGGGACAAGTCAAATTCGTTTCAGAATATTGTACAGAATATTTATTAAATAGTAAATCCATAAAAGACATGCAAGCCATAAACATAACATGCTTTTAAAGCTTCATGACGAAGTATTCTCTCTCAAGTATGATTGTGACGTCAGCCTACATGTGACGTACTTGATTATAACGTCATTATGCATGAGCGACAGATCGGATACACCATATAAACACGGCTGTGGCGGGGTGCTTCCAAATAAGTATTTATATACTGACAAGCTTAACGTTGTTGTACTCATTCGCATGCCTTCTGGGAATAGTATGAAAGATGTACGTAGATATACGCGAATCATTATATTGCCATCTAACGGTTGCCTAGCCAATGATCAAGTAATCTATTTACATTAAGTCTGACTTGGAGGTGAACATCCTTACATATCAATTACTCGCGGTGATTGGGATGAAGAACCCCTTGTGTCTCAATAGGATGGACTGTATTTACTCAGTCTAGGGGCGGGATACAGTGCTCGATAAATGTGTTCCTATGGTAATGATTTTAATTAATAACACATCTTTCAATGATATTTGTTTACACATGATGACATATAGCTACAACGCCAAGTGCATAGTAGAGTACACTAGAGCTCATAATTAACTTAATACGTATTGCTCAATATGTTGGACATAATTAGATTCGAATTGTGTTTAAAATACGCTAACTAACATCTTTCTGCTTTTGTTTTGGGAACATATTATTTCGGAGCTGTGCTGATTGTAGAGAAAGCATTTGCTCATACATTTGTATATATGTGTACATTGCACAATACAGAGATGTGGAATCCCGTTGCCGCTTACGGGAACCCACTGTTTTCCTTGGAAAGATAGCATATTTGCCTTTAAACGCTGCTCTTGGAAGAAATTCCTTTCTGCAGATCAGATTTCAAAACAATCCTCAGGATTTCCTCTTCGGAAATGATAGCGTAAATGGCATATACACCATGCAATCTGGGTAAAGAACAGGGTACGGTAGAGATCCATTTCTAGCAAAAGTCCTGCCCATTTTACATATGCTCCGTCCACATTTTACTAGGTGTTGGAATCGATTTAAAACTTTGAAACTCGAATTCCAAGAAGCTAAATTTCAAAGTAACTATTGTAGCACACACCGGCTGTATCACATGTCATGCTCTGGCCGTGCAGCGCATGCACTGACGACGATGGCTCATCTGCTCCTCGCGTCCTCCATGGTTGCGTCCGAGGCTATGCTACAAACGCCTTCCCTTTAGGCAAGCCATACGTAATGCAGAGAGTAGGGGTGTGGCTGTACCATAACTTCCCTCAGAGGCTGGTGAGTTGGAAAAGAGTTCCATCATATCGAAATAACGAGAGGGAACACAATTTAAACAGCATAGCAATTGCAAAATTCGTGAGCTGCCATTATTTGCTTATAGGGTAGTTACTAAGTTCTTAACATAGCATGCACTGGCGATACATATTAATATTCAATATGACAATGGACATATGAATTGTCTGGCAAGTGTTGCAAAGAGCAACATAAATGCGTAGATGCCCTACTACACTATGCATCCTAATATTTATATGTGACAGATGTGGTTCATGTGATTGACCGAAGGAGATCTTTCATCATTGATATTAAGGAATGGGCAACAAGTAGGTTGTCATTCGATTACACTCATCAACTTTGGAACTTCCCATTATTTGCAACGATTGGAATAATCTTCTAATGAAACACTGTACCATCTGCAAACAGTCTGCACCTAGCCTGCGGAGGTCTGGAGATGTAAATTACTCAGGTTGAAATGCTTTTATTAGATTAGCTTTCCATATAAGGAAGAGTACGGGTATTACAGAGTACGTTATCTAACTCGCTAAATAAAACTATACGTTTGTGTAGAAAGTCGTGCTTACCAAGACATGGGAATGAAAATGAAGCATACAGTTAATTCTTCAATAGTTAATTATTTAAGGTTTCAACACAGCGACATAAACAGCTGATGATGAAATGTCCTGCATATTTCTTCTAGATAATCGGTATGGCGAAACTTGGTCAGCGAAGCTATGTTGTAGATACAATCTTAATAGGGCAGTGCCAACGATTCTACATGCGGATGCCGATGCAACAGAGTACACCATGTGTGTGATAAAGATTTCATAATGGAAGGTTGGTGGAAAGGAAAACCTCTACTGAAATGGCGTGTTCACTGATGATCCAACTACACTAATTTCTAAATCATTCAGTGACGAAGAACAGTCCGAATCGTCAGTTTGACTCTCTGATGTTCCGGAGTAGATACTGTACAATAATTTACCAGGCAAACAACTGTCACTTGGTGTAGATATCTCTAAGCGTCTCTTGATAACACTGTGGAACTGGTGGAAAAATTCGTTCTCCACTCGAAGTATCATCCGGAAACCATCATATTTCTTAAATATCTGACGAAAACAGGTGCCAACAAAAGTCCACGTGGTGGCAGGCAAAAATATAACCATTCACTTGAAAAGGAATTAATGACTTTAAATTAATACTAACAGTTTACCTGCCCCTCCTTATCGAAAGTTAGGTTTAAAAATTCGCGTAGTGTCTGCTAAGCATCTTCATCGCTACTCTCAATATGAGGAAGCCAATTAGCGTGCGATGGATGGGGCAGGAAGGTGACAATGTGACAAACTTATCACGTGGAAATAATATCTACTGTAAATGGGTATACACATTCAATTTGTGATAACTCAGTTAATACAGAGCCGATTCTGAAACTGTTTTCAGATTTGTAAAGCGCAGGAAATTTTGTTCCGGGTAAAATCCAAACACCTTTCCTATCAATGTGGTAATACGGAAATGCGAATTATTCACACCTGACTGCAGACTCTTCATTCAATCTTTTATAACTCACGTGTTACTGAGCCGATTCTGAAATCGTTTTCAGATTTGTAAAGGGGGTTACTTTCGTTACTGGAAAATCCAAACACGTTTGCTATTGATGTGGTACTCAGTAAACGCGAATTATTCATACATGTTATAATTGACCACACCAACCATTAATACAAATGCTGCTGCAATGTTGGTCAGTAACGTACAGATGCGCACCCGATTAGTATAAAGAAAGTATGCCACTACCCCCACCTACTCATCATGTGTGGAGGAAGTACCCACGGGTGAATACTGTTGCATGTGATACACCCGGGACGACCGACTGACTTCGAATTTGTATTGCACTATGCAAGTCAGCCGTTGAACATTTTGAAACCCATTTGGCAGGTTGCTGTTACTTCCTGTGTGGATAATAATATTCAGTTAAATCTGTCTAAAATGACACTCATTAAGCACACAACCGTCCGGACATCAATTAATTTCATGATGATTTAACCTCTTTGCCTACAGACCATTAATTTTAAGACATTCAATTCGATTTTGAACAATGGATAAGAGGGTGACTTCTCCCGACTTCCTTAAATTAATACCAATCAATAAAATCGCACGTGGCCTCCCACGGAATGGCATTAAAATATTGTCCGTGAGACGATCTAAAGGTATTAATATGTTTCTAGAAAAGTCATATAAAATAAAGATAATATAATTACCAGTTTGAATACTGCTTCACTGGCTTTTATGATTAAAAAATTGTGACACATTCAACGCTGCCACCTAGACACGTGATTCGCAATGTGTCATGCAGTGTTAGGTTGAATATGTTGAAATTGTGTTTTCAAAATGGGATCGCTAAGTTACAGTTTTGAACGACAGAATTCAATGTTAAGTCATAGGCATTGTCCCGCCCACGAGCACCGTGGCACAATAATAATAATGATACATCTAGCTTTGCCAAAAGCTATGTCAGATCGATCCATACACGCATTATTTACTTCAGAATGAGATATGACTGCCAGACGTATTAGCACCCGCTGAAGGATATCATCAATCATGAACACGAACATGAGTTCTCATTCTAAGTGGATGCTCTGTGTGGGCGTGACAGGGGAGAGTTATAAGAGACGTCTAATCATATTATATTGTATACATTTCACAGATTTGATTCCAGGAACTTTTGACATAGCCATGTTTACATTTCACTCGCAACTAGTATAAGTCAATCCATCCTAGCCTGTCGGTCAGTCAATTTTTGTATATTCCTAACAAGGCTACCTAAGCTGCAACGATATCTGCGTGTGCGAGTATGTGTGCGTGTGCGCGTGTGCATGTGTGTGTGCATGTGTGAATGTGCAGTTGCGTGTTTGTGTTTGTGTGTGTGTGACCGCGTTGGCGTGACCATGTGTGCGTGTGCGTGTGCGTATGCCTGAGCGTGTTCGTATTTGTATGTACATTACAAATGTGGCCGGGCTGCCTGTGCTAGTTCCCCCCACCCGCAACCCCACCTCCGCGGTCATCAAGCAAGCCATTGCCTTTGCCTTTTCTCATCCCATTAGGCTCCCGGCATGAGCACACATCGAGTGGCGAGAAGCTCGCTACGTCGAGGGGGCGGAGGCTGTCCGCGCTCCTGAGTCCAGATGGATGTACTTCGGTCCTCCGTTCTGGATACAGGGAATGCGACGCTGTTCCCATCATGCAGGTTTGGGGCTCACCCACAATCGTTTGCTGGGTGGAGCAGGTCCGGCCGGCCATTTCGAGCATGGCTAGGTGCCTGAAAACAAATATATATAGACGGCATGTTCGCTTCTTACACAGTGCCGAATGCGCCGGTATCGTCCTCGCCATCCACTGGAGGCAGATAATATTGCTTGGAGGCCATGGTGGGCTTGAACAATTCGGCTGAGAGCGGCTGCGGGTGTTACTCTATCTCTTTATCTTTCCTCTCAGCCCGAGCGGAGGAGAGTGGTGCAGATGTGCACGGTCGTTCTGCAGACGTGGCATTAATGGCGTAAGTGGTAGGAGTTGAGGTGGCAGCTGAAAGAGTCACGGTTACAGAGGTGGGGGAAATGGTGTTGGCGGTGGTGTTGTTGATGGGAACATCAGTGGCGGTGGCATTGGTGGTGGCTCAATTAGCGATGAGGGAAGTGAATCTCCCAGGCGTGCACGAAAAGGCATCCCCAGGCCGAGTGGTCCTACAGAGAAGAGGGATGCGTTTGGATTAGTCCTGAGGGGGATGGGAGGACGTTTGTGCAGGTGTGATGTAAGTGCGAATACAGGAGGAAAGGGCCGCAGGTGGCTTTCAATCTTTCCTGCCTGCATTTGAGTCACGCTCTTTTTATGCATCGCTCTCTCTCTCTCCCTCTCTCTCCCTCTCTCTCTCTCGGGTACTAGTGTGTCGAGGTGGATGGGTGGGTGGGTGAGGGTGCGGTGGCAGGAGTGAAAGATAAGGCGTGTGGGCGGGGTTCTACTCAACGTTTAAGTTGTCAGGCCTCTGGGTACTGTATTTTAGTCACTGTCCGTGAAGTGTGCATGGGGTGGCCATAGGAGCAATCCTGATCATCAGACGACCCTATTCTAACTAAAGTCCCTCTGGAGGCGGGAGAGCCTGTGAGGTGATGCAGGAAACAGCTGTCCTGGAGGCTGGAGGGTCCTAAGCGGGTGAAGTGGGAGAATAGGCTTTTCCTATCTATCACAGGCAATCAGTCCATCACTAATGGCCACTATTCATCCCGTCGGCCTATATATAGCCAACTATTTTCTAAAGGTTCGCTTCGAGCGGGATGGGAGAGAAGTCCTTCTTTAGTGTCCTAAAGAACACATGGAGGAAGCACCGTTGATCAGATGTACTCAGCAGACGTCTATAGGTGGGTCTTCTGTGTGTGTCTAACTCTAATGCTTTGGAGGGGATCCCATGTGAAGTGGCATTTTAGACTGTCTAGAACGTTTTGTGGGCTAAGGGCTCAGGCGGCCGCAGAATGACATGATCGGTTAGATTATGCGAGAACCTCTTATCTCACAGGGTCAGTCGAGTCTTTGTCCCGGGAATTTAGACCGACCTAAGCGATGTCAAAAAGTGCTTGACGTGGTCCAAGGGGTGGTCCTGTTGGGTTGGAGATGCGCAAACATATCCGTATAATTAAAGAAGAAAGTGCTTAGTGGAACCTCCGCCGAGTCTGCCCGCTAAGAAAACGCAACAAACTTGGAAGAGATTCCCTGTGATACAGCAGATATCATGTTCCGTCCCAAGAACTGGTGCTAACCTCAGGGTCACCTAACTATGACTACATTTGCCTTGACCGCCAGCCAAGCCGTCCAAAAAGAAAAAAGTATAATAATCAAGGGGGAAGATTTGCACCGCCGTGCTCTTTATTTAGCCTAGGGGGCATGCTTAGTGCATCTTAGTGATTGTTGCTATATTTAGGCGGTGAACTTTCCTTACGAAAAATATGCATATAAGGGTCACAAAGCGCATCGGGATGGTCGAAAGAATGGCGGGGGTTAGTCAAATCCTTGAACGTGGGGAGCAGTCTTACATGGCATGAAGCAATATCGTGACGTCCAAACCATTCACTACGGTGCTTGCTAATAGGCGGCCATGTGTTCAAGCACAAGTAAGGTGAACTGAAAGACACGCTGAACATAGGGACTCAGTTTTCCTAGTCATAGCGATATATCATACTCTTAGAGGCCGCAACAGCGCAGATCGAAGACGTGCAACGATTGCAGTTATTTCGGCATGGGCTGGGAGTGGGGTGGTGGCTAACTGTGGGAAAGTAGCAGATAGTCCTCTTGCGACTGTTAACTTCTTAGTGGATACCAAAGTGAATTGTGCGGGGCCTCCTGAGCAAGAAGAAGAAAGCAGCCTTTTTGCTGGGGAATTTATGCAGAGCGTGTAGGTTGTCACTGGCTTAGAGAAGCAGTGCAAAGCGTGAACATCCTTACTCATAAGAATACTTAGCATAGGCGACGCAGTTACAATCCTAACAATTTGTATTCACATTGAATGGTGTACAAGAACACTGTCCTCAATTTATGGATAAGGCAGGCTATCTCTTTTTAGAGTGTTCCTTCGAGCGAAACCCGAAAAGCTGCTTAAAAGCAGAGGACAATAATAGAAGGCGCTTAAGGTGGTATCTCTAATGATTCTGCGAGAGGAAATAAGAACTACATTAGTACGTATATCTAACGTTTCATCATGCACAGCTCAATTCCTAAGCACAGTAGAAAGTTCACAGTCACAGTCGAAACTGCCGTGCGAATGCGGGGTCTAGGTTTTGTTGTGGAAGGTGCAGCTAGCTTTTAACCAGCAATGATAGCTAGATTCCCAAGGTACAACATCGCGCGATGGCCAGAAATCATAATAAGCTTGGCAGGTGGCACTTTCTAGAACAGGTGGCAGTCCAAGGGCTCCTCGCACAAAACATGGTCGTGAATAGGCGGCGCGGGAGATATTAGTCTATCTCACACCTTAGGATTGGTTAAAATGGACACAAGGAGGACAATAGAGTTAGAATCAACAGTCCTGGGAAACGTTCCTTTGTCGTGGCAGAAATGTCCTTTAGAACGAGAACAACATGCGGCAGAAGCTGAACTCGGTCGGAGGCTGATACAGAACTGAGGTGTGCTGAGTTTTTTTAGTAGCAGAAGAAGGGTGGCAGTGACGTTTCTAGGCGATGTTCCAGTACAGAGGAACCAACAATGCTGCTGGTGTGCAGTTGAATCTACTTCTCTTCGGAGTCAGAGGTCAGTGCGGAGGTTTCAAATCAGCGTTTTCTGACCAGTGCAGTTGCAGTGAAGGGTGCTGAAGGCGGAAGAATTTAGGTTGTCAATTTGGTCGCTTTTGCGGTGCAGCCTTTCCAAAAATTAGGTTGCTCTGGTGTCTATGTAAATGTCGGCCCACTCTGAGTGAGTAAAGCCCCAGCGGTTCTGTAGTGCTATTTCACCGCCATTACTGAATTGGAGAGTGGGATGTATACCATCGACTCGGGTCATTGGCAAGAGAGCCAAAGAGCCACCCTACAGCGGCTCGGTCCTGACATCGCAGATTGAGCAGCTGTTACACTCTCAGCTCTGCATCATTTTGTCTTGTCATGAATAGCCGGCTTTCTTACGAACTCACCAGCCAATCAGTAGTCGTCTTTTCGGGGCGCCCGTCTTAGCAGCAGCAGCAGGAGTCCGCCCGTTCAATGGCGAGGTTATACTCTGTGTTATTTTTCTTCAAACGTGTCCAGGAATTCAAAGTTGTATGCGTCGCCTTCTCTTTGTTCTGCCCTAGCATACCAGCACGGGGAGACTGAGCTTTCTAGAAGTACCGAGCATTCTCGGAAACTTTTGTGATCATGACCATTACGTGGAAGAAGTCGTGCAAAGATCATGTATTTAAAAAAAACTAAAAATGTCCACCCAGTCATCGGCATCGCACACGCGACCGGTCGCGTCCCATTCTATGAAGGAAACCCTGTCTTTTACGGAGGTACTCCCAATGGCATGGCGCACGTGTAAAGGGGGCAAATCGTGTCTTAGATATTTTGCTATCGTGCGTGCTTGGTTTATAGCCATCCACTGGGCTGCCGTAGCACGTTCCAAGGTGGGTGTTGGTGAGTGGGGTCGGGTGAACTAAACATTAAATTAAAGACCACGACCACGACGGGGTTGGCCTGGGGTGGGGCGGGATGGAGTTGGGGTGTGGGTAATAGGGTGGGGGATTACCGGTTCAGGGGGGATTGGCTTTTCCCGTTACCCGACCTCAACTATAATAATAATGAACGCGACGCACTAAGCAGCTTTTTTGTTGAAGATTAGCATTGTTTGAAGAGTGACTTCATTGAGCGTCTTTAAAATTGAATGGATGTCGGTTGTCAGTCGCGTTAAATACTTAAAAGAGGATTACATCTATATGAACGCTCATTGACACATTCACATTTCATATTGATGTGATGGCCCGCGTGACTCGTGCGATGCTTATTGAAAGGTCACGTATCGCCAATCTGTTACATCCCCAGTGCTTCTCCTCACATGCCACTTCCTAGCGTCGCTTGTTTAATTAATGCTTACGTATTTTCATTTCATTCTGTATTTAGGAGTCAAAGCATCTTATGTTTCAATCAGCGTGGGCAAATGAAGGGAAAACTAACACTTTTCTCAACTTGAGATTGTCATACATTATTTAACATAGAAAGCTTTATTTCTCGATATAATGACATATATTTAATTATCATCTAGCTGTGATAGATTGGTTAATAACTAGCCTTCACTGGTGTTACAGCAACACAATAATACATGCTCCATGCAGGCGACGATTTGGACTAGTTCATATAAAATTTTTCAGAGAGAGACTGTTTGGAGAAAAGCTGAGACGTGACGTGCGCGCGAGTGTGCGATCGTGCTTGCTTGCGTGTGCGTGTACGTGTGTGCGTGCGGGAGAGTAGTTGGTCCTGTGATTCGGTGGGAATATGTGCATGCGTGCGAGCAGGCGAGATGGCGGGACAGCGAGTGAGTATGCAGGTGGGCACATTGAATAAAATATGATTCGTTAACACAGATATGTTTATAACATCCTTGTCGTATGACAACATTCAGAAAATGACATTTGACATTTGTTAAAATCTTAATAATCCTGACCTAAACATTTAATTAAAGACCACGATTACTTAAGCCATCCTCAAATCCTCCGGGCGTGTGTGCGTTTGGATGGCCCTATAGCATGACATGCGGCCGGCTGGGAAAATCAAATAAAATCATCTTCTTTACCTCGGATATGTTGATGACATCCTCATCGTATGACAACATTCAGTCCAAGGCTTTTGAGACACTTTTGTGAATGAATAATCATGAACCAAACAGTAAATTAATGTCCACATTCAGTTAGGATACATTGGACATTCTACGTGCCACAATCTATAAAGGATCTCAATTCGATGATTCTGGAAGATTAGAATATACATTGTTTTGTCAAATATACATATTAATAATAATAATAATAATAATAATCGTTATTTATTGAGGTTAGCACTTCAAGTACACGGCCTGATCTAGCAGAGGCCCTCATTAACATATATACAAATTTAATTCCATATTCCCATATTCGCATGGGCTGTTTCATAAATAGTCAGTCAATCCAGCAGCTTTATTTAACCCTCAACTTATCAAATTCAACCGAAATCTAAGAAACAGAGCAATGCTAATTGAACCTTAATCACTTCTTTTTAATGCACAAAAAACACGAGGCTATTAAGCACTTTTCATTCAAAACTCAGTACAGGCACCATCAGTGAGTTCGAAAACACAGTTACCAAACGAAATATTAATATCATATCAGGAAATAATATGAATTATGATTCTGGAATTTATTCATCAATTGTGTCCTTTGTCAAAGTGATATGTTGGTGAAACCAAAAATGCAGCTAGAGTTCGGGCGAGAAGCCACATTCCTAATATCAACACCTCAGCAGATAAAGAATTTCTCAACATCATAATTGTTCAACGGAGCATCGTTTTGATATCATGACAATAGAACAAATTCCATCTCTTGATACATGCCAGCAAGCCTCTTCATTTAGGAAAACATGATAAGGTTCATAATAGTACCAACAAAAGCACCATTCAGTATAAATGCTGATTCAGGAACATCAGAAAACAACCCAGTGATTCCATTCGCTGTCATATAAAACAGGCGTAATATTGAATTTCATAGCATCATGAAACATGAGTATGCCTAACCAAGCCAGATAATGCAAAAAAATTTGGCGGAATGTAACAGGTCAAATAATTGCTTACAATATAAATACAAACCTAAAAGATGTATTAGTGTGATCGATGTTAGGTCAAATAGCAGAGTATGATGCCATTAGTTAGTTCCTGTCGACATGTCTATTTAAAGTCATTTAGGACTAAACAGAGCCTATGGCTAAGTACATTATCGCAAATAAATCTAGATGCGAACAAATGTGCCCTGGATATGACACATGCATTTTAAATCATGTGCCAATGAGTATATTTTCAAAAATATGACATGCTAGCGGACACACATATGGATAAACAGACACATATATGGATGAACGGATGGATTGCTGAATAGTGAGACATACTGAAGAGATAGAGAGGGAGAGAGAGAGAGAGAGAGAGAGAGAGAGAGAGAGAGAGAGAGAGAGAAAGAGAGAGAGAGCGAGAGCGAGAGCATGGCACCTAACACCCAAGCCCGACTCCATGTAGGAGCGATTTAGCACGGATGCCAACAATTCGTTCGTAATGTCGTCATCGCATTTTCGAGGGTTTTTTTTTATCAGTTGGTTGGTTGCTCTACTAATTTTTCGGTTTAAACACGATCACAGAAGCGATACCATTAGCGTACACCAACCAAACGATGAGACCACGTGATGATAATTCCCAGATGCGTTCTTCTAATATAGATAGGTAGCTATAACGTGTACTCCTGCAATAGTTGTATTTATATAATTCTCAAAGTGTTACCAATCCCATTCCAAATCTTATATTATCCTGATATTCAATATCGCTCACTTCCAGCAGCATTCATTTAGCTGTATCACACTGGAGGATTCAAGTGTATCCAGCACTCATATGATGTCATAAGCAACTACGTGACGTGTCGGATACCGTCATACTCAATATCATGTTGAATGGTGCAGCTAAGTTCGTCGCGAACACTTGATTGATGCCGGACTAAGCGTATGCCTTTACTATTTAATACACATGCTGTTGACTGCGTTGACACTAACTTACCTGAGCGCTGTTGCTGGCCGCATAGGAGGTATAGTTTTCTGGAAATTGATAGTGCCCTATATATGAGGGTCTAAGGGTCTTCTCTAAGTGACTAAATGGGCCTATTATACTGATTGACTATTATGAGTATAACGCAGCGCATGGGCATTCCGTAGTTTGGCCTCGTATGTATTATATCCCATCACATACTTTAAAGTTTAAATACATCATTTCATTTAATAAAATAACTAACGTAAACAATTAAAAAAAAAATACTTATACAGTTAATATAATAGATATTGGACGTTACCTACGTATTGCCTATTTAATTGCGTACGTATTATAAATGGTGATATGAGAACTTATCTTTTAATGCCATGCGACGACTGCCAGATCATAGAAACGTCACTGCACCTGTACCAGCAGTCGATCTAAAAGCCGTTGAGAGAGATGGTGTCACAACGACCTGAATCATGTGTCCGTGGCGAGCAGGTGTCGACCGAATGGCGGTGTCCTGCTCATGGGATGCTGATACACACACGAATGTCGTCGGTCATTGTACATTGGATAGTTCGATTCAGACGTATCCCAAGCGTGTTAACGCTGAAGAATAAGTATGTCACCTCGTGAGTGAATGTGGAGGTGGCAATCACGAGATTGCCATTGTAAACATTTAACAGCATATCACCATACGCTCGTCATATAACGCCATTTGACGAAACGGACATATACAACCAATTCATAAGCGTACTATTTGACATGCAAAATGAATAATAGCAAAATAACGAATATATACATAAATTGTCAAACTTGCATCTAAATGAGGTATAATATCGCCACGGGTGATCGCGATGACCATTCCAACCCTAAGCAGCCAAGGTTCTGTCCGCCCCGCAGGCTGTTGGTTGCCATACAAGTCGGCCACACAGTTATGAACTCAATAAGGAATAATGGTCTCTAATTAATTTTCAAAATGAACAGTACTGTCAATGAAATTGGGCGACAAACTGACCAGCATTACCAATGTCTAGTACAAACGATATATCACTGACCACATTACCAGTCCAATGTCAGATTAAATGCACTCAGTCTGGAGAGCTAATTACCATATCAAAGAAGCATGCTTAGGTCTTAACCTCAGCTAATGATCTATATGTTCAACATTAGCATGACACATACAATACTACACTGGGTGAATACACTCTTAATATAGAAAACGTTATATTACAAACCTGATCACACAACCAGTAGTATTACAATACGGAAAGTCTACACACCCGACCACGAATTGAGGCTGTAAATGGACACATATATATATCATTCAGTAGCATCGGCTTCGTTAATTACTGTGCAACCATACGAATCAAACAGCCATATAAAATTAATCATACAAATATTGGAATTATATAAAACCAGATAAATGAAATTACGTGCTACAGGATATTGGGACATTCCGATCAAAAATATGACAGAGAGTTAGCGAGTACAGGAAAAGACCGATCCCAACGCGGTGTGGGTTGAGCTTAGCTAGAGATGGTCGAACATGGCTAGAACTGGATTCCTCTATTATTTGTACCTAATAGCATTTTACAGATGAACTGCGGTCGTCGCCATTTTGCCGCCTGGTGCGATAGTATGTGTTGTTATATTAGTGCTGGTTTACTTCGAGTCTGCTCTGACCAAACCCTCCCCTGTGACAGACATGTGGACAGACAGTCAGTCTGTCCAAATATCTGTCACAGTGTTGGGTTAGAGCAGACTCGAACTCGTGCTGATGAAACGCGGTGAAACTGATTTAGGCCTAGTAGTATTATGTTAAATATCTTGAAACAAAATTGACGGGAAGCCGTAACACAACACTGTCAATATAAAAGCAATAGCTCCCTGTCAAATTAGTTTCCAAATATTTAACATACTAATTATTAAATTGTAACTGAACATTTTAAATTGGTTTTTCGGCTTGAAAGAGTTCATATTAATTGAGTTGTGGTGTGTAGTCAAGCGCATGCCGCCAAGAAAAACACCACACTCATGACGCAATTGTTATTCTACATGCGTTAAAGCGATGCTAATCTCATCTCAAATGTTGTATTGCACCGATAGAATTTGGTTTATAGATTCCATATCATTCATATCCTGTCACATTCCCTGATCTGTATCGCAATTATCTGTTTTGTAATATCGAGTAAACGTTGAACAGTGATCGATAACATTTTCTCCTCAAGCTATTGTGTGTGATGTCATGTCAACTCCAAAGCATCACATTCTTTATTATGTAATGCTCATCCCATTGAATATTTTGAAACTAATTTGATTGGAAGTTGTTGCTGCCTATGGCAGCAACAACTTCCAATCAAATTGGTTTCAAAATATTCAACAGCTTACCTGTAGGATTGCTTTTATACAACGTTGCCAAACTATAGCTGGCGCCTCTATGACTGAGAGTATATACCGAGGCAGACACACTATGGTTTTTCTGATTGGTTGAAAAGTAAATCATGACAGCCATCATGGGGTGTAGAAATGTACCACCATTTACCTATTAAACCCTGAATATCTTTCCTTAGCGGCGTGATAAAAAGCTTAAAATTACCTGGATAGTTTAATACCGGCGTGTTAGATCACCTGAATAGCTATCAAGAGATCGGATTAGTTATCCTTTAAAGGACAACTCGCCTCGTGCTGTGTGAATACTGGAGGAATCTAGTGTTAGCTATGCTCCTCCCATCAGTAGCTAATCTTCATCCGCGCGAAGCGTGTTGGGATCGATCGATCCCTGAACTACATGACTATCAATTTCCAGTTTCCAGAAAACTATACGGGTAAGCCGTTGAATATTTTGAAACTAATTTGACTGAGCGTTACAACAGCGCACAACTGCCTATGGCAGCAACAGGACCGTGGCAAATTAGTTTCAAAAAATTCAACTACATGTTTTGTAGATTGGAAAAACCCATAACATGTGTACAACAACGTTTAGTCCGCTGTCAATTAGGCGTCCATGACGAACATATCTACTTCATACATTACGAATTTGATTATGATGTCATATGCTTGATGGATAAGCTGGAAATGTCGATTCAGTAAATAGTCAAGCATTGCTTCATGAGCTGGTAGGTGTCTAATCTAGGTTGTCCCCCTCCCCACCCCCCACCACCCCCCCCCCCCTCCCGTCCCCTCTTTTCTGCATTAATCGGATTCACCGTATGTCAGGATGTAAAACCTTATCGGAATTTGAATGAATTGCTATGCAAATATCTAATGGTAGCATGATACACGCCACAAGATCAATGTTCGCGGAATTAATCGATGTCTCCAATATGTCCCGCAACCCACTGGCGTTATAATCTGACAAGTCACATGTTAGCTGACTTCCCAATCGTGATTCTGTCACGAAAATCAAAAAGCTTGTCAGGAGACTTTAAACATCTATCACTAAAGTGTACAAATTGTAGGTCATTGACACATTTACAATTTAATAAACAGTATGTTGACTATTTTGAAACTGATTGCCATAGGAGACGCCTCTGCCATAGGCCGCGACAACTCCCTCCAGTTAAATCATGTTCAAAATATTCAACAAATTGGTGTATAATTGCATTGAAATTGGTATTGTGACGTAAAGTGACGGGAGCTTAGCTCGAAATGGGCAGGGCTACGCTAGGGATGCACCCCGCCATAATTGTGCATGCTCTAGATCGTAACAACATTCAATGCCTCACAATGGTCGAATACAAATGCTCCGGCAACAAGAGAGTATCAGCTCTAAAGGCCCTGCCCATGCATGGATGTGGTCTAACTACTTACATGTACGTTAAGCAAAGGAGGAATCCAGTTTTAGCTATCCCATGCACTCTTCTCGCTAAGCTCCACAACTAAATAGTAAAGACATACATTTCGTACAACAACGCTTAGCTCGTCATCAGTGAAGCATTCGAAAAAGAGATTATGACGTCATTATACACGTCAAGTAGTTGATTATGACGTCATTTGGTTGGTGGATATACTGAAATCATCCATTAAATGTATGTTTTACAAGTACATGTTAAATATTGTGTCTGCTATGACTATTTTACCCGTAGGGAGAAAAATACTATGGCACTCTCGCTTTTTTTTTTATAATAATCAACTATCATGTTAAGTAACTAATCTCTACCCTTATCAGAATGAAAGTACATTGGGATAATAGAAATCACCCACAATCCACCGCAGTCTTAGCTCGTGTGTTCATAATTACTCGAGTGTGACTTCGGAATATGCCGTCTGTCTGTCAACATTTATTTTTAAACTAATTTGGCAGGAAGTTGTTTCTGCCATAGGCAAAAACAGCTTCCATTCAAATTAGTTTCAAAATGTTTAACATAATATTTTTTAAGAAATTATAAATACGTTATATCATTCTCGTTCAAATGGTTAATATGGATTGTGTTGTATTGGGTAGCTAGTCACCCACATGCCGTCCACAAATAAACATTACATTCATAAACTAAATGTTATCCTATTCTTGCTAGGAATCCAGACCTGGAATTTATAATAAAGAGACTAAACCCATCTTGGTCTTCAAATACCGTTCTCCATTATTGCTATGATAGATTCGTCGAAACTGTTGATATGTATCTTGGCAAGACAAGACAATTCACGGGGGTGAGGACATATTTATTTGAAGTCATATCGATCCTTTCAGACTGCCCCCGACGTAACATCCGTTTCACGTCATTTGGAATATAGCTAAGTGGCGGATCAATCACTGTGACATTCGTGCCATTGAAAGGGATAATCGTTCTCATGAAAAGCGTCTTTTTTATTTCCATTTTGATCTTTTCGTGACGAGACATCGCTGCTTATATTCAGATAACGCTTTCAAGCCACACATGGCTTTTGCGCATAAGGCATCGATCCTCGAAGACTAAATATATCCGAACTTCTATCCACCTGGCGTTTAACTCTTGGCACTACAAGGAAAACATAGTCAATGGATCCGGGTGTCTAAGGATGATCGAAAGGAAGATGGTGCGGGGTCTGTGTCTATAGTCTAGTTTCTTTTTACAGACGCTATTAATAGTCCAGGATCCCATTGTCAACAGACGCATGGCTAAGGAATGGGGCTTTCCACTGTATCCACACATCATATGACGTCATGATCAACTGCGTGACATATAGAATGTCATCACAATCAATGACGTCATTGTGACGCCGTGATTGCCGTAGATAAGTACGCAGAGTTGAAGACGGACTATGCGTTGTTGTACGAATTGTATGTCTTTAATATTTAATAAATATCCTGTTGAATTTTTTGAAACTAATTTGACTGGGCGCTGTTCCTATAGGTTAGTTACAAAATATTTAACAGGTGAACTGTATAGTTTTCAGGAAATTGATAGTCATGACATTCGGGGATCGATCAATCCCAGCACGGCAAAGTGTGTGGGGCTTAGCTAGTGATGGGCGCGGCATAGATAACACTTGAAATGTCCATTGTATCAATCACCAAACCAACTTTCAAAATCTGATAGTAGGATTTGATGAATAAATTATTGTAAGGAATATCTCTGAAGCCACAATAAAAATACGTCACTTCGTAGCTGACGTCGCAATCAGGAAAGTGAAAGGTCCTTCACGAAGTGTCTGATTTGCATGTCTCTGATGAATATACAATTTAATAAACGTTATGTTAAATATTTGGAAACTAATATGATTTGAAGCTGTAGCTGTCACTGATAACAACTGCCTGCAGCTTCCAATCAAATTAGTTTCAAGATATTAAAGAGAATACATATATGTATAGTTAGATTGAACTTTAACTTCTGCGAATTCATGTATCAAACATCAAACCGATCCCAAGATGCACTAGCGGGAAATGGGCGAGGCTTAGCTAACGATGAATCACTCTCTTACTGACTAGTCTATAATGTACACATGTCTACCAGACTACTCTGGTGGCCGAGCTGACTAATATTGTTTTACAGATGGTAACCTCTTATTTCCACAATGGAGGAATCCAGTTTTAGGTATGCCCCATCCATCTCTGACTAAGCTCCATGTTGTTACCGGCAAATGCCGGCAGTCTCTGATCCTCAATTTACAGAAAACTATACATGTAAAGTGGTGTCTGTTTTGATCCTCATTTGGCTGAATGTCGTCGCTGTCTATGGCAGTAACAGCGTCCAGTCAATTTAGTTTCACAATATTCAATAGTATGTTTGTTAAATAGTAAATACATAAAATTCATACAACACAGCTTATCACTTTGTCGATTTAAAAGCGCTGGTGTCAATCCTACTAGTGCCTTTCGTGACGTAGTTGATTATGACGTCAGTCTACACGCCATGCAGTTGATTATGACGTCATATGATTGACTGGGAGACTGGAATCCTCCATTGCTATGTAAGCGATGTGAAACATTAAAAGGTGGATATTTGCTCAGAGGTAAATTAGCAGATTACATTATAAATGCATTAGAAGCTCACTGGGCAGGCGTATATGTGTAATACCGCCCAATAAGAAGCAGCTCAATGCATTGCCGACCTATGGATCTGCTTCCCCAAAAGTCTGGTTTGTTATTGCAGCCAAGCATTCCTATCATAGCATGCCATGCATGTGTACTCAATTTATGTTCAAAGCGGCATCTGCATTTGTCTAATTTTACTTTTCATGCAAATATATGGGTGCAGCTATAAGTGGACTGATATCGATCAACATAGAGGCAATGCTGAGCAAAATCGTCATTTGCAGATAAACTGTCATTGCACCTAAAATAACATATAGTGTGATCACTGGCGCAGCTAAAGAGCCATCGGTGGAGTATGGCAATACAGTATGACTTTGACTGCATTAACTTGCATAGATCTGACTGTAATTGGCCAGAGTTTGGTCCATATAAACCACAGCCGAGATTTTGGCCCACGGTAATACGCTGATAATGGGCATTTCCATTTCAGCTATGCCCCGTCCATCAATAGCTAAGCTCCACCCACACCTCGCTCGTGTTGGGATCGATCGATCTCTGAACACCCTGACTATCAATTTCCAAAAAATACATAGGTAAGCTAATGACTATTTTGAAACTAATTTGCCAAAACATTCAACAGTTATGACGTCATACGAGGCCAGCTGTTGGATGGATACTCTGGAAGGATGAATTGGTATTTTGGGTTTCCAGTAGCTATTCCATGACCTACCAATGCCCACAATATAGTTACTTGTGGATGCGTGTGTATTAATTTATAGGCGGCATTAGGCGATCAAAAGTTAGACGGGTATGCATAATGTTGTTAAACGTAGTGTTAAATGGAGTCAGATCATGCCAGACTCCTTTATTGTGAACTAAACCTGGAAACAAAATTTCGATGGTGGATGTAACGATCTAGGCTACGATTTCAGGATACGTATAATTTATTATATGCATTGCGCTTAGAAAACAAAATCGATCCGTTGTACTGGCTATTCAACCATATACGTGTTATATGTGTTAGTCAGCTAATCAATCGGGCGAAATGCGATTCGGAATAATTACTTGAATTTCAATAGTCCCAGAATGACTAACACTGTAGTCGTTATGCCTTCCTTTGCCTCATCCAATCTATTTTAAAAGTTATTTATTTATTTAGTTGCTACCTTACAACCATCGTGTTCCGCTTAATGGCTATGCCTATAAAGATCCACGTACTGACTATTTCTGTAACAGTCTAGCTAATATATTTTTTTACAACGTCAACTTTAAATATACCATGTCAAAATATATATCAAATACCAGTCAGATTAGTTTCAAAATATTCAACAGCATGTTTTGTAAATAGCAAATCCATCAAAGACACGTGGCAGACTTTTAAAGCTTAATAGCGGAGCATTCTCGGTCAATTATGAGACTTAACGTCAGTGTACTTGTGTGACAGACCGGATCCATTCATTGCACACAGCCGTGTAAACGAGTGCTTTCAGAGATTTATTTTTGCACTGGCAGCCTTAACAGTGATGCACTCATCTGTACGCCTTCTGGGAAAAGTATGAAAAGCTTACGTTGATGGCTTATCCGTGAATCTTTACGTGGCTATCCACCGCTTGTCTAGCCAATGATCATGTAATCTATTTACATAGACTCGGATTGGGAGGAGAAAAGCATTATATTTCAATTATTGGCGGTGATTGCGACGAAGAACTCATTGCGTTTCAATAGAATGGAATGTATTTACTTCGTCTAAGTGCGTGATAGATTGCTCAATAAATGTGTGCCTCGGATATTACTTTGAATAAATAAAACATGTTCCAGTCACGTGTGTCTGAACTTGATGACATCTCGCTACACAGACAGCTGCAAAGCCTCACAGTACAACTATGTTCAAAGTATGCACAAGAATATTTCTTACAGCGTGTTCAAAATTGTATTAACCAATATGTTGCTGGTTTTCTTTGTTTTTGTAACGTGTTATTTATGTGCTTTGCTGTTGGTCACAACAAGTAACATGTTAACAGTAAACTGTAATCGTGCTTACTATAGCCTTAAATTTGCGACTTGGCGTGTATTGCATTGGCGTTGAACGAGGTACTGACCAACATCTTCCGCAAGGGCTGTGTTTCCACGAACACCCTGACTTTAATTAAAACACTTCGTCAGATACTCCGGGGTAATACTGAGATGTTGCGTCCCTTTGGCGCTAACGGGTATGCACAGTTATCTTTGGCAAGATAGCACATTTCCATTTACACACTGCGCTTAGAAGACGCTCTTTTTGTGGCTCAGATTTCAAAATGCTCCCCAGGATTACTTCTTGCAGATTAGATGTTCTCTGTATTCTCACAAGATATGCCATTTGGGGAAAGAACTGCACATTCTGCAATAGGGGAATTACTTTCTAGCTATGCCACGCTCATTTCTAGATGTGGCACGCCAATTTCCATCTATCCTCCGCCGATTTCTACCAACTGTCTGCCTATTTCTTTGTAGTGATGATAATATTCAGTGATGTTTAATCAGTCTCCAACGACACTCATTAAGCACGGAACCGTGTGAACAACAGCTATCGTTTTAATGTGGTCACCTCTTACACCACAGAAGTTCAATTTTTTAGATATGCAATTCGATTGTGAGACTAAAGACAGAGGAATACCAGGCTAGCAACGCAGCAGCTTCCTGTCAAAGAAGAAGGGTATATTTGACATTGAACGTGATTTTATTCTCGTTTCTAGTTGGTCCATTTTCCTATGTGAATTTAAATTGTGCTTTCAAGACTTGAGGTAGCACGTGAGGTTTGTTTCTTACAGCCGGCGTAAGATAACTCAACCGTGACCAGATCAAACATCTCCCACGGAAAAGCACTACTGAGTTGTCCCTGAGACGATCTAAATTATTAATATGTCTCTAGAAAAATCATATACAATAAAGATAGATAATTAACAGTTTGAATACTGCTTCAATGTTATTTTTATTATGCGATATGGACCTTCCATTTTTTATCGACGCCACGCCCATTTCTGGCTAAGCTCCCCCCACACCTCGCTCGTGTTGGGATTGATCAATTTCTGAACTCCATGACTATAAATTTCCAGAAAACTATGCAGGTGAGCTATTGAATATGCCCCTGTGGCGTCCAGTCAAATTAGTTTCAAAACATTCAACAACATGTTTATTAAATACTAGACCTATACAATTCGTACAACGTGTCGGACTATTAAGAGTTAAAGATGGGACAAATAGAATCATTTGTGACGTAATCATTCCGACGTCATTCTACACCCCGCTTAGCTGATTATGACGTAATATGACGCCAGATTGATAGATGGGTACTCTGGAAAGGTGAATTGATGCCACGTGTAATGCCGCTACCTAAAGACGAAGATTCACAATCTGACAAAAAAGAAAAACAGGTTGAATGAATAGAAATTGTATTTTCTCGAAGCTATGCACGCCTTTTTCAAATCAGGATACCTGAGTTACAGTTTTAAACGAGCGAATTCAATGATTGCTCAAACATATGGCCTTGCCCACGATCAGCATGCCCCAATGACACCAGTGATACATCTAACTTTGCCACACGTTAAGTCAGTTCCAGACAGTGATTAGACCATTCAGAATCAAATATGATCATGAGAGGAAATAGCTCGTGCTGAAGACAGCATCAATCATGAACGAAAACACAAGTTATGCCGCATTTGCCATAAATGGATCCAGTCATGTTATATAGTCAGCTGAAGCAATTAGCCTATCCATACACATTTTAAACGAGGCCATGGATTCTTGAGAAGATTTAGAAGACCTTTGTTCCACCGACTCTCCTGATTTAAGTTTCGTGACGGGAAACACGCAATGGACCTTTTATCCACCGTCATGAATGACTCGATTTAGTCCGTCTTAACCGCTTAATAGTCAGACGCGTTGTACGAATTGTCTATCTATACCAGTTAACACACATTAACAATGGGGGATTCAAGTTTATCCATCAATCATATGACGTCAGAATCAACTGTGTGGCTTGAACGTTGTCGTAATAATCAATTACATCGTGAATGGCGTATCTAAGTTCGTCACGAGCGCTTAATTGATGACGGGCTAAGCGGTGTTGTACGAATTGTATGGCTTTACAATTCAATATACATTCTGTTGAATATATTGAAATTAGATTGACTTGGCGGTGTTGCTGCCATAGGTAGCAACAGCACCAGTCAAATTAGATTCAAAATTGTCAACAGCTTACCTGCATAGTTTTCTAGAAATTCATGGTCAGGGAGTTCAGAGATCTATCGATCCCAATGCAGGCGAAGTATTGCTGGAGCTTAGCCTAGACATGGGCGGGGGCTGGGTGTAGCTAAAGTGACTATCGCTATGCACGCCCTTTCGCACCCTGAGTGTACATCCATGCCAATTTTGGTATTTACGCTCATAGCTTATACCAATACCAGTAGAAATAATCGTGAACGCCACAGACGCGGCACCTATTTATGTTGACAATTAGCATTGCGTGAAGGTGGACTTCATACAGCTTACTCAAGATTGCATGGATTGTGTCAGTTGCTTTAAAATAAAATACATAAAAGAGGATTAAATGATTATATTCTGGACGCTGATTGAGACATTTCATATTCATGCGGTGGTCCGCGTGACCCATGCGATGCTTATTGAAAGGTCACGTATCGACAATCTGTCACATTCCAATGCTTCTCTTTACACCTTGCACTTCCTAGCGCTTGTCTAATTAATGCTTACGTATTTTCATTTCATTCTCTATTTAGGAGTTTAAGCATCTTATGTTTCAATCAGCGTGGGCAAATGAGGGAAAGAATAGAACTATTCTCATCCTGAGAATGTTGTCAATTATTTAACATAAGAAAGCTTTATGTCACGACCTGATGAAATGATTGTAATCATCATCTAGCCGTGATAAATTAGCTAATCAATAGCCTCGCGCGGTGTTACAGCGAATCAGTAATACATGCTCCAAGTACTCGATGATTTAGACTAGTTCATAAAATAAATTGCTACGGCAGAATATCTTGAGAAAAGCTGAGAAATCAAAGACGTACGTTAGTGTATCAATGGATTACATCATTGTACATTAGACAGTAGACAGCAAAGGGTATTTGAAATAGAATACCAGCACATCAATGACGCCTGACATCTGGCATATATTTACGCCGGAATTTGTCATAGGACCATATATCATTACGCGCAAGCTAACGTAGTTAAACGTGTTCATCTATGGAACTCAAATAAGGCACTTGTCCATCACATCGTGCATCGATTTCTGTTCGGTTTGTAATGGTATTTTCTAATTATAAAGATTTGATTAATTCGAGCAAATAGCATATGTAAAGCAAAAGTAATTAATAAAGGGATATATCGCAACCATTAAGCAGGAAGGTAGATTTAACAGATACCGATTTACTGATATCGCTATATGATATCATTACTGTTTTATGTGATTTAATATAATAAAAATGATAGCAAATGTTAATGGAAGGAACAATTTCTAGCTAAGCCCCGCCCACAGTTTTATGTATGCTGCAATCGATTTATGACGTGGAAACACAGAAAATACATTCCAAGTTAACTATACACGTAAGCTATGCATGGAATTTGGTGAGTATCCTTTAAACTAATTTGATTGGGATCTGTTGCTGTCCATGGTAGCAAAACCTACCAGTCATATTAGGGTCTGTAATTGTCAAGAAAATATTTATTCAATTGCAAATTCATCGCACTTTTAGATTTTTGTGAAGTAGCTATTAGCCATTATGATTGTGACTTAAGCAAACATGCGACGCATTTTATCATGATGTTGAGTGGCATTTAGGATCCCTGCATTCGGGCAAGAATGTCTCCTAAGCCACGCGATCGAACATGTTATCCGCTGCCCCCTGCTACAAGTGTTATGCTCTCAGAGTAGATCCAAGATCTTTGAGTTTGGATCAGGTGCAGGGGTATAGCACTTTATCTGGGTCTGCTATTTGGAGCGATTGGACAATGATAGTACTAAACTACCTATTTTCCTGACAGGTAATATTATGAATATCCGCCATGTAGCTCGCAGTGTGCTGCCAAACATAGGCATCACCGCCACCGCACCACAGACCACCTCCTCCCCCGACCCGCCTCGAATGGGTCCGCCGGGGCTAATTGTTGTATATTTAGTAGAACTGATGCATATCATTAAAGCCATAAGAACCTCCGGAAGTCAGTATAATGATGCAATACTCAGCAGCAGTAGGGAGGATCAAACATGTATTTTCAGATTGAGGACTGGCCATGTTCATCGTCTGGAGATTACATTGTCTGCACTTTGTGATTGTCTACACGGAGAGGAAACACCTCTTGCAGCACTGTCAGCGGTATGAGCAGGCTAGAACAAACCTCTGGCATGTTGAAGAATTCTGTGAAGAGATCAGACGAGATACCGACAGGTTGATGACAATTGCAGTTGTCATACACTAAATAAGGAAAAGCGTCTAATATTACTGTCATGAGACAGATGAAAGCAAGACAACGATATGTTCTGTCAGTTGAGTTGGCATAAGCGACACTTACTCTCAGACAGAGAGCATCACAACTGAACACCGCACAGTCAGCAACTGCAAAGGGATACACTAGGTGTGTATATGGTTGTAAACTAGATTAAAGACCCATGCAATTTATGTAAGTGCATTGACGTATCAGATAGGTCAAACAACATCAGCACCGGCAAGGCAGAGACCGATTCCATCATCACATGTTTACTGGTCATCCGAGAGCAATACGACCAAGGTTCAAAAGACTGTTGATGCTTCCATTGATCCGATTCAGTTTTAACGCCTACTCTATTGATAGAAGCTCGGACCATTCAAGGAGAATGGCACTGTAAATAACCATAACACAGTCAAGCGTGCGTGCGTGCGTGCATGCGTGCGTGCGTGCGTGCATGCGTGCGTGCGTGCGCGCGCGTGCGTGCGTGCGTGCGTGCGCGCGCGCGTGCGTGTGTGTGTACATGTGACCTTATTATTGTCTGGTTATTAGTGCTTGCCAGAGAAAGGATGATTTGTAGCATATATTTTGTTTTCATATCTTCTGACCATGTGCATTGTGTGGCACAAACAGTTGTATGATCAATGCGGAAAAGAGTGATGTTCTGGAACTCTAGGAGCGTAAGGTTCCCACTGTCCCACCAAGCTCAAGTAATGTCTGCTGTGTTATTAGCATATTCTTGCTATGTCATCTTCCACTCAGCATTTAAAAAATACATAGTCCTGGAAGCCTGCCTTGTAGGTCATATCACTAAGCTCTCTCGTGGAAGAGTACATCTCATCTTTGAAGCATATCTAGTTCTGTCAAGAAAGGTCTGCCGAAGAGCAAATACATGTCTGGGAGAATAGAAACATGAAACAATACTCCGTATCTGCACGTCACCGACCGCGAAATATGGAGTGTATAAAATAAAGTGAAGGTCGTGCAAAGAGCAGCTAACAAAATTCCTGGGAATAAATTGTGAAGGCCAGCATCATATTAGTTGTAATTTAGGGTTGACTATATCTCTCACTTCTTGGAGCATGCCACGTTTTCTATACGAAAGGAAAGAATGTTACGAATGAATAAGTAGAGGCCTTGAAATTCAAGCATAACGAAGATGATACCCTACACTACAGTTATGTATGTCAGATCGGCTCAGAACATCGCAGCCAGTTCCAACTCCCGCCATTATTCTAATGTATCATTGCAGGAGGTGAGTGTGCGTATTTGGAGGGATGCAGGTGGCATTGGCAATGATTGGCAGATGACAACACCCCAATTAATGTTGAAGTCTTCAGAACCCATTCTGTCAAAGTGTATCTGGATTCTGTGCACGTGCGGGATCAGATTACACATCTATCTGCCTCGAAAAAGGGAAAACTCTCCCTTCTAAAATCCACGCGGCATATAAGGATACGAAAGACACATTTGGAGAGATGACAGTGGACACCTTAGGGTGTTATTCAGTGAATGTAATTAACTCTTCACTGCATAAAGCTATGAATCCTAGCCACACCGAGTACTTTCACTGAAGGCACACTGCTATGACGTGTCTCAGAAAACGTATGCACCAAAGGCTGTATCAGAATTTTTTCGTGAGAAACATCAGGTAATCAATGCAACGATGGTTATGATGCCATAAGGTTTGCTCGACCGCACATACATGCTATCTTCCTGATGGAGGAGAACGTGAATCGGGTGCCATGGTCAAGAATAATGAAATTCATGAAAGGATGAATTGCTCTGTTCGTATGTGATCTCTCCATCACACATTGTATTCATAATTTGTTCTCTATGGTTTTAGTTGTGTAGCGTATATGTCAAACAGACGTAGGTGAAAGGTAATCCAGTACAAATTTTGTTTTGTTCTTAAGGTTTCATTAACAATACTATGTGTCTATCATGTTATAATCAAACAGTAATTAAGCAATTAAGTGTAGGAATTTAGAAAACACCGATTCTGTCAACTTTGACCTGTTAGTAAGTGGCATTACCTCCACATATTCTATTCTTACCTTGTTGTTTATTTATGAGGCGGCCATTGCCTGCATTCTGTATGGGATTTCAATTGTTTAGCTTACATACCAAATAAAGGCCTACTTAGCACTAATTAATGTTGTTCATAAGTGACCACCCCACCAGAAGATTTCCTAAGTTGCAGATGTGTAATCATTGTGGATTACCAAACAACATGGCGCATGGCTTGGTCGCCATGTAAACATTTGGGGTGGGAGGGGGCAGTCTGCATATTAACATTTCTCAAGACACTACATAATCCGTATTTGACTGATCTGCTTGCTAAGTGGTCAATGGGCACACTTTCTATTTTTGGTGCATGACAGGACACATCCTTGCTAAATCTATTCCTATGTAGCGCATACCGTGCATGAATCAGATCAGTCGCTCCGATATATGACGTTGCGATTAAGTATGTCACATGTAGGCGGAGGTCACAGTCATAACTGGGAGCGAATACCCGATCAAAAAGCTGAAATATATCTCATTGATTGATTTACTATTTTTAAACTCTTATCTTCAATATTTTAAAACCAAGTTGATTGGGAACGCTTGCAGCAAGAGTGCCCAGACAAAATGCTTTCAAAATATATATTTATTGGGACTCAAATTCAAGGTTCGATCGATTCCAACTCTGGAAGAGCCCGTGCGGTGCTTAACTAGGAATCGGCGGAGCAGCAGCCTCGAAGCCGGCGCTTTGGACACCAACCCATGGAAAACGGATGCGAGACAGCCTGCCATTAACATAATCACGTCGATAGCAGCCTTAACAGTACCGATGGACTACAAGGATGTACATTGAACCATAACCAATGCCGACGCATTACTGATCAGGATGTAAGAAAGCACATACATGTTAGCTGATGGCACAATGACGTAGGTCCGTCACTAATCGAAAAGACCGTCATAACAAAAGTTTATGAATTGCATGTCTTTGAATCAATTCAAAATTTACTATAGATTGTATTTCATATTTTGGCAACGAGAGTTCCCAGTCAAATTAATTTCAAAATATTCACAGCTTACCTGTACAGTTATCTTGAGATCTAGATTCTGTGAATTCAGACTTCAAAGATGTAAATCGATCTCAACACGTGCGAACGCTTGGCGGGCGGTGGGGCGGGGTGGGGTGGTACGAGCTTAGCTAGAAAGGCATCCCACTATTACAACATCGTTGGAAAAGGCAAAGAAACGCATAATAGGGTACTTGTTTATTTGACAGCATTGGTACCAATAAATAGAATAAGTTAACATGTACATATTTATATAATTAACAAGTATAGATACGCACTACTTATTTACGATATGTACAGATATAATATAATAACCATCTCCAAAGTTTGAAAGTTTACTACGTAATAGATGAATGCTATTTCGCAAATATCATTAGAATTAAAAGGCGTACTAACCACATCTCATAATAACTTTTTCAGGTGATGGAAGATGCCACCCATAACCTGCGCGTGGCGCATACATATTGTTTTTCATGCCGTTAACTGTCTGGCTGCTACAAGCCAGCGGACAATTATGTTACTGGGCAATACATCTGGACCTGCTAAATATTTTGAAAACAATCTGACTGAAGGTTGTTGGTGGTTTACCGACCAACAACTTTCAGTCAACTTATTTTCAAAATCGTCAGCATATTCAAAGTTAAACACCATGGAAAATTTAGTCTGCAAGAATTCAGCAGGCGGACAGTTAAAAAGATATTCATACATTTACAGCTAACTGTTCATACATTTACTCAGTCTAGGAAAGCTGCTGGGATTTCCTTTCCAATCAAAGAGAAACACCTACGCTGTCTGACTCTGCCTATACGCTTAATCATAGAAGTGGCATCTATAGTTTATAGCAATATGATGTGCAATGTCGAGAGTGACCCATAGAATAACATTTTCAATTTTATCATGATCCGTTCCTCAATAATTTAGGAGTAGTGATCTTAACAGTTAAGGGCGGGCCACTCTTCTAAAACACAAGATGGCAGTGAATCCAAAGAAAACAATCGATTCCGTATTAATGTCCTGGAGTTACGCATGGAATAGCATGCCATTCTCAACTTTTATCACGATCCATTCATTAATAACAGAGGTGTAGAGATTTAAACAAAATAACGGGTGTGGCGACCTACTTACGCCCAGCAGGGCAGTTTGGTTCTGTAATGGTGGCAAGCGTTGCCTATATAATATCACTCTCATGTTTTCTCGAGATAAGTTGATAATTAACGGACTGGTAATTTTAGATTGTACGTATGAGCGCCCTGCGACAGCCCCTCAGATCAGCATATTGCATATCGGGCTTTGTAACGATGTTCATAGTTATCCGTAGAATATCCCCTTGCAGGTTTATAGAGAGACATTCATCAATAACCGAGTTGTAGCGATTTTACAATTTACATGTGGTGGCGGCGTATTAAACACCAGGAGGGCGGTAATTTGAGAATAGGGGTCCGTAATCATGTCAAGCTATATTCATAGAATAGCCCTCTCAAGTTTTATCGCGATCCGTTCATCAATAACGAACCGGTGTCGATTTTTAAATGTACGGTGGGGTGGGTGCCCATCTAAAACATACCTGGGTGATGAATCGATAATGTATCAAGTTCCATGCATTGTTATAAACTGGTCGAGCTATTACAATTTACGGTTTGGGCGCCATAGCGAAGACGCGAATTGGGAAACGGCCTCAGAAAATGTAGGTACTTATTCCTAGAATTGGTGTCTGAACTTGCAACGATACTGGGTGAGAATTGAATAAGGAGTAGCAAATAGAATCGCAATGCCGACTGCAACAACAACAATGACAGCAACAACAATACTAACAACACCGTGGATGTGAGCAAGCATAGAAATCCGTTCTGAATCTAAAGTGGGTTTCATTGGTACGTACATCATATCACACGCTATCGCTTGTTGAGAGAAAATGGCGGTGACAAATGTTGAAAATTAACGCAATGGTGCACAGGAATTCATTGTACTACAGAAAGGGGAATAGTCTGCTGAGTGAATGATAGGGAATCTATGCACCAGAATATATCAGTACATTACAGCATTTCAAATGAGAATAGCACCGCTTTAAATGGAAACGAATTTGCAAGTGCTTCATTTAACCCTTGCATTGCGAATCCGGCCAAAACCGGCCTCTGCGGTCGTCTTGAAGAATGCCAAGTTGCAAAGGAATGAGCATTTCTTGAAATTTTCTCACTGATATTATTGGCTTAAATAAGCGGGGCGGTTAATACAGTTGTAAATCTTCAAGAATAGTCTTCTCTTGGCCTGCACATGTAGGTTCAATAGGCAAATATTTGTATGTTCTTGGCCATATTTAGGCATTGAAGGACAACGTGCGCGTCATGGCTGATAAAGGGTGGGGTCAAAGTGTAGTGTTAGTGTCCGCGCGCGCAAGTGCAGCAGTATTTAATAGTAGTGTTTGTGTTTATCATAAAGGATAACTAACATCATCTCTTGATATCTATGCAGGTGATCTAATATGCTACTCATAAACTCTGCGGGTAATTTTAATCTTGTTATCATGCCGCTAAATAAAGATATCCAGGCGTTAGTACCCATACATTGGTACATTTCTACACCCTATGATGGCTGTCCTGGTTTTCTCTCTAACCAATCAAAACATACCTAGTGGGTCTGCCTCGGTATATACGCTCAGCCATAGAGGTGGCATCTATTGTTTGACAATGTGATGTAAGACCAGCCATACAGGTAAAATGTTGAATATTTTGAAACTAATTTAACCGGAAATTGTTGCTGCCATAGGCAACAAGAACTTCCCGTCAAATTAGTATCAAAATATTCGCCACGATGAGTGTTACATACTAAGGAATGTAATCTAGTGGCACATATGTGACATCACATACTCGCTTGTTGAAACAAAATGGCGGCAAGTACTGTTCAATATTTACACGATGTTACAAAGCAGATAATTGTGATACAGATGAGGGAATATGACAGGATACGAATGCTATTCTATCTATATACCATAATCTATCAGTGAGATACAATAGTTGAGATGGAAGTAGCATCCCTTTAAGAATTATTGTGCTTTCACCTTCAAATAGCAATTAATTTTATGGAAAGGAATGACTTGGCAACAAGCAGTTTCCCTGGCAGATACAGATTTAGTCAGCTAAAGCTTTAGCTAGTTCCGTGTTAACTAAATCTGCCTTGATATAGATATAAATAACTAAGCAGCTATACACTCTTGACTAGAGGTTAACATTGGGTGTTTAGGTCAATGGAGGTAGGTGGTTTTAGCTTCGCCCATAATCAACTACGTGACGTGTAATGATTATCATCAACATGAATGGCACAGTGAATGGTGTCGCTAAGCTCGACACGAACGCTTAATTAATGATGGACTAAGCATTGTTGTACACAGTGTGTGTCTACTATTTAATAAAGATGCTGTTGAATATTTTGGAACTAATTTGACAGTGCGCCATACATTTTTGTAAGGGACTAAATTAGTGCACAGACGTGCCAAAATGGAGGAATCAGTTTTGGCTATGTCAACCACCCCCACCCCACCCTGCTCCATATATAGCTAGGTTCAACCCACACCTCGCCCGTGTTGGGATAGATTGATCTCTGGACTCCCCGACACTCAATTTCCAGAGATCTATGCATGTAAGCTGCTGAATATTTTAGAACTAGTTTTACTGGGTGCTGTTGCTGCCTATAAAATATTCAACGTCATGTAGTTGACTATGGCCTCAGATATATGATGGATGGATAATGGTACATTGGATGAGATTTGTCTTGACGTATGAGTCCAATAACATTGTGTTCTTAGAAACTGTTTAAAGTAAATCCAATTGAACCGTGATACGGTTCACTATTTAATTCGCCTGCACGCCAGCTCTTCTCAACCAGCAAACTGCTGCGGACCACCGATTCAAGTTGATTCCGGGGTTGGGCGGTATACCGGAGCCATACCGAAAGCCGGTATCTAGAGAGGGCAATACCTCCCAGGTTTAGGGAATCCCCTGTAAATAACATTAATGTTATTAAAGTGTAGTGTTGTACTACAAATAGATTCGCTGATTTAGGACTACATGTGCATTCGAAATTATATTTTACCACAAACGCGTGGACTCATTTGAAATCATCTGACGTTAGCAAGTATATGTGTATGAAGTTGTGGTATTGTTTGCTGGTCAGCTATGCCATGGAACTGGCTGTCTAAGCAATAATCATAGAGTATTCTAAGACATGGACAATAATTACTTCTAGGCATACACATGGACACATTGTATAGAGTGGCCGTGGTCAATAACAAATATAGGGATGTATACAACACGCACATGTTTCGAGTCCCATCGATGAACTGTGTAAAAACCGGATATTCTAGTAATTAGAGAGTATTTGTTTCAATAACTTTGCATAGTCAAACGACCTAGATGATTTTACAGGTCAGTAACTGTACTTGAATAATTATAATGGAAACGGTGATGAAACAAACACTAGCCACGCCATTAACCCTTTAACACTTATATCAGCCAAAAGCGGATTCTGCAGTGGTCTTGTGAAGTGTGCATTTGCAGAACAAGAGAAGCCTATTTTTGAAAATTTCCCACTGGAATGACTGGCTCGATAACGGATCCAGTCATTCCCGTGTTGAATTACCAAAAATAGGCTTCTCTTGGTCTGCAAATGGACATTTTATATGAGAAAATTGAATTTTTAAAAGCAAATTCAATGGTTAAAGGGTTAAGTACACGCGAGATGGTAATGTCGTAAGATAGTGAATACGATGTCATTCATTAACGCTCTAAATCGTCGATTAAACATATGCACCATAACGGGAACATCTGCTACCTATGGCAGGAACATGTTCCCATTAAATTTCAAAATATAGAGCAACCTATATAATGGAGGAATCCAGATTTTGATCTCCGCCCATTTCTAACTATGTTCCACCCACGCGTTAACTGGGTTCGATCAATCCCTGCATTCTCTGAATGGGACTTTCCACAACACTATACATCTAAGCTGTTGACGATTTTTAGACGAATTTCACGGGGGTGCCTTTGCCGCCTGTTGCTGTAACAGCACCCAGTCCAAGTACTTTCAAATTATTCAACATAAGGTGTATTAAATGGTAAAGGCATGCAATTCGTATACAATTCGTACAACTTGACGGACTATTAAACGTTTATAACATACGTATAGCGCCTTCCCTGACGTAAGTGTGCATGCCGCCATCTTACATGTGACATTTAATTGACTGAAAAACTGGATTCATCTATTGATTGAAATTGAGATTCTGGAAATTCAGGGCTCAAAAGTGTCAAGCCAGCGTTAGTATACCAAACATATATCTAGAGGTTAGACAATACATGCGCTTCATCTTACTGCACACGTTAGCATTAGGGTTATGAGTTATGATCCAGTTTGATTACAAATCATTGACCCGTTCTGAACGGTTCTTCTACAACAGAAGAGTTAACAGGGTGGGGTGGTGCGATTCTGTATATTAGACTCCTCTCTACGCCGTCTGTACTTCATTAGCGATAGTTACTGATGGTGCTGTACACATATATCGTCTATCACTACAATGCCACGGACCTTGTTTTCCGAATAGAATATATTTTGAGAGAAATCGCAATTCCTATATTGTTCCACGTACATAAAACACGCATTACCTGTATTTAACATACTCATCTATGACTTATTCGAGCTTTGGTATTGTTAAATGATCTAGAACGCCACCCATTCAATTATAGATGTGAGTTAACAATGTTCGCTATGTATTTGGACATTCAATTATGGTGAGAAGGGTGGCTATTGCGTTATCTTCCAATTATCTCCATTTATGCCAAGTGTGTCGTATCTGTTTTATATTCACGGGTATGTGCTTAAACTCATCCAATTCGGAAAATAGAATCCGGTTTTCAGCACATAGGCCCTATATTCCATGAGTTAGACATGTTCTTGAGAATCAACCACAATGCTGTCGTACATTATTCAGATTATGTTAGTAGCCGTAGGTTTATGAATCAATGTATTAATATATGTACAGATCGCGTGGCAGCTCGTCCGATCAACAGGGATATTATAGCAAAATCATATAGTTTCCATGAATATAGATTCATTCGACCATGCCACGTAATACGGATTCCATAATTCAGATGTCATTCAAGGTGAAAATCATAATTTTCGACATAAGTACCATTATGTCCATCAACCACTTGTCATTAATAACAGTTTTCCTCCCTGAATATGGCTTCAATCATGCTAGGAAAAGTGAATTCCTCGTGTTATCTTGAAAGCCATTCGAGAAGTAAATCACAAACTTCAACAGGAGTAGCATATGTCCATCAAGCGCTTGCCATTAATATGAATAGAGCGAATAAATCCACCATGTTAACCTTTAGTTTCTGGTTCTCGTCATGCCAGCGCACGTGAGACCTTGTGAGCGGTATATATTGTTTGCAGTAGTGGGTCATGAATGATACGCAATCCAGCCACACTCACGATCACCGCTGGACCGTACAGCGTCGTATGCTCACATTGTCGCCATCAACATCGAGATAAACTGGACACCAGTGTCTCCGCAAACCGTAGCTTAGAAACACTGGCAGTGCATGATACACTTGCTTATTTGTAGCTATACACGCATCACCAATCCACATTAGCTGGTCTCTAACATGTTATGCTATGAGGTGTCACCGTAAGCTTACACAGTTGCCTTGGAACCATCAACCCACTGCACCACATGGTTAATATGCATCCTGCTCATATGAGAAATTATTAGTATGTTTTGCCTAGAGGTGGGTCATTTCGTGCAACCTGAACTGGAAAGAAACAGTTTTCTACTAAGTCAAGCATACTATTCTACTAGAGCACATGCTGAAGCAATACACGGACTATATATATATATTATATATATATATATATATATATATATATATATATATATATATATATATATATATATATATATATATATTTATATATATATATATATATATAGATAGATAGAAAGATAGATAGACAGATAGATAGATAGATAGGTAGATAGATAGATAGATAGATAGATAGATAGATGGGTGGATGGATGTAGGGGCGGGTAGGTAGGTTGGTGGGTGGGTGGGTGGGCGGGCGGGCGATCTGGCGGCCGGGGGGCCGGACGAACGGACGGACGGACGGGCGGATGGGTGGATGGATGGATGGATGGATGGATGGATAGATAGATAGATAGATAGATAGATAGATAGATAGATAGAGATAGGCAGATAGATAGATAGATAGATAGATAGATGGATGGATGGGTGGGTGGGTGGGGGAGTGGGTGGGTGCGTGCGTGGGCGGGCGGGCGGGCGACCGGGCTGCCAGACGGGCGGATAGATAGATAGATAGATAGATAGATAGATAGATAGATAGATAGATAGATAGATAGGGTTGCGTATCGGTCCTTAAACGAGTCAACCCAGTCCAAGGTGTGGCACACCCATGATAACGCCATGACACTCCCTCGATGCCACCGATGTGCATCAACTTATTTCAACAGCAATTGTTTACACGAAATTGATTACATCATAGAGAGATAGTTGTCATCTAAGGATGTTGTTTCACCATTAGTCTGTGTACTATCTCCATGCACCCACCGATATATGACCCACGCATGGCCACCCCACCCACCCACGCTTAGTAATTTAACAGGCGTTATGATACCTTGGCATCGTAGACAATGAGAATGAAAACGACATCAAAATCGACCCACAATTAGATAATCATTAGCAGTAACTAACTAGATAATCTACAGAACAGACAATATGTACTACCTATGTTATATTTAAGCTTCAGTTGACTATTCTGAACACAATTTGGCTGACCGTCGTTGATCGTTCAAATTGTTCTCAAAATAGCCAACGCGTCTTAATTTTAGTTAAAATTTATCGTGTTCCCTATTATGATACGAACTTGCAAAAGCTTATCTTCTAGACATGCAGGCCAGACCTCTTCAGATCTCTACTAGCCTCTTAAACTAAGCTCATCTCTTTAGTCCGTTGACTCACAGTGCTAGTCGTGTCCTTAATCAGCAGACGACGAAGTTCATTTCTAAAAGCTTTTCCCGCTAAAACATAAACGTAGAAGTTCACTCCGTAGTTCAATCCTGCGATAACTTCCAAAATATGCTTAAACGGTTCGAACGAAACAAGCAGCTTACACGCATCCATTAGAGGGTATTTACCATCGCGAACTAAATTTAACATTGTCGTAATAATAAATGACGACACGACTGAAGGCGAAAGCGTGACAATGTACACTGACGTAATAGTTAACAACATGCACGTGACCTTCACACGCTTCTTCGGAATTGAAGCAATCGACTTGGTAGCACTACGTCTGTTATTCTGACAAGACCCGTGTGAGCTGTTTGATTGAGATAGAACGCGCGCGAATTCATTTGAGGTCGTACGGGATGAGGTCGTCTGCCCGGTCTGCATTTTACGACATCTGTAGATTCGAAAAACGACGAGACTGTTACATATGATAATCAAAGTTGTGGGTAAAATCAGGATCAGTACTCCGAGGAAAATGTAGCAATAGAGCTCGCCATAAATGATGATGTAATCTGGCTTGGCCAAGCAGTCGCCTTGGCGATTCCCGGTCATAATAAAGACGTATATGTGAGACACACATATTATCGAGAAAAGTAATATTATTGATATCACTGATTTCCGTGTCGTGCAAATATTCCCCTTGTTAAATGGGAAATAGATGGCGGTGAATCTCTCAAACGCCATTAACGCGACAAGCCATGATGACATAAGAAACGACACCTGCCGGATAAAGATATAGAGCTGACAGCCGATATCATGAAAATTGTGAAACACACCATGATTTCCCTGAGCTTGCATCAGTTCGCTAGCAGCAACAACTTGTCTATCAATCAAATTAAAACTGTCAAATAGTGCCAGTGCGCATAAGTACTGTGCATATGACTTGTGACGTAACGTCCTTGTTCTCATGACAACAAATGAAAGTAAGTTTCCCACGACTCCGATTAACGTAATGATCGGGACCGCGATTTCCTTGAACCAGAGAGCTGGAGTTGGGCCCGTGAGCGCTGGATCCAGCTGGTCAAATGAGCACTCCTCTGAAATATAATAATAATAATAATAATAATAATAATAATAATAATAATAATAATATTAATAATAATAATAACAATACTAATAATAATAATAATAATAATAATAATAATAATAATTCATATCTCCGGATTGTCGAATTGTCCGGATTTTCCTGATCATGACGGGTATCGTGGAATCCTTGAGTGTTAAACGCTGAGCTAAATCAGATCAGCCGTTGTGTAGATTCAGTATCGGACGCAATCTTACACATGGACCACGCCGCACGCACGCACACACGCACACCCGCACGCACACCAGTCTTACACGATGAGGTTAATAACCAATATTTTAAAATGTTCACGTCATGGTGGTGTTAAAATAAGATGATCGTATATATCAAAGCCATACTACCGACTATACGGAAGGGGCGGGAAAAGAGGGGCGGGGCGGGGCGCCAACTAACCGAGAACACCTACCCATGGACCTTGTAAGACCGAGTAAGATAATTTCAATGCCATTTGAAGGACCGTATCACGATATTTATCTCCAGAAATCGGGTCTAAAAGCATAAGAAATGTAACCCTTTCACGACGAAGTCGGCTAAAACCGGCCTCTGCAAGATACTATTTTTGAGAATTTACCACTGGAATGACTGGCTCGGTTATCGAGCCAGTCATTCCAGTGGTAATTTAAAAAAAAATAGTATTCACTTGGGCTGCAAATGGACATTCAATAAGCAAATATTTCAATTTTTTGAACAAATTTGGCCATTAAAGGGTTAACAGTATGTCGCCCCTGTAAAACTACAATACTTTCATAGTGAGTTGAAGATCAATATAATGATATTATCCCCCGGCAATGAAGGAAATATCCTTTAAGATCTGCTTGATTTTAGAGCTTGGGCGTCCCCCGCAATGACAGAATAATTGGACAGCAATTTGAATGTCCGTGTGATGTCATTGCCCTCTGGAAATGCAGCAAAATTAATATGCTCTATGATCATTTAGATTTCAAAGATTTCTGCGAATGAACCCACATTCACTCACGCACGGGCAATGGCACACGGGTGGGAGGGTTGGGCGGGCGGGTAAGTAAGGAGAGCTGGCGCACGAGCTGGCTCGCTGGCGGGCGGGCGGGATGGGCGAACAGACGGAGGGACGGACGAACCTAAATGCATTACCGTCTTCTGTTTAATCACTACTATGATACGCTATTTTGAGCATACACCGTCACACACAATCAAAAAAGCCCTTCGCTGTATCTGAAGCAATAGTTGATGAGCCACTCATTGTCAGACATGGTTACATAATTATAGTTTACTACTTGATAATGTAGCCAATTTGTATGCGGTTACATCTGATGGCAATCTCGTGTCTGCCAGTGGCAACCCAACAGAAACCCGCCTTAAAGTAATTTCGCCGTCTACTGAACAGTGGCATAATGATTCTCTGAAATAATTCTTATTTGTAATTGCTTTCTCAGACATAATTTCCATTTTGCTTATTTTTGGTAATTATATCATTGTTTGATGTCCGCATCAAATATCCACTTAATTTGTCTGGGCAGACAGACCCAGCCCTATAGCCAAATTCATACATCTTACATCGAGTTCGGCATCAAAGTTTGAGCAATCTAACATATTTATCTTTTGCTAGACGCATGACGTGATAATTGGTGTCACGATTCCATCCACCCGGAAAGACTTCCAGCACTTATATGGAATGAGCCTCCTAACAGACTTGGCTAAACGGTCAATTGACCTATTGACATTATGAAACCAGCGACAAATTACAGCATTTTTCTATTCTCCTTTGGACGGTGGTATTTCTCTTGAGGTCATGTCAGTCTATGTACAGCCCTGGGAAGTAGAGATGTACAAAGGCTGACGTATTGCTTCGTCGTTTGGATGCTGATAGAGCAGCATCTATATGTATATAGTCTGTGAATTACCGCGGTATACAATCTTGCGTTGATATGGATGTTTGAAGGCAAGAAGCATTTAACAGACTGACTCTAAAGTAGATAATGATGCAATGACCCGTTGCAGTTATAGCTGTGCCCCGCCCATAGCTAGGCTCTAGCTAAGCTCCACCCACACATCGACCGTGTTGGGATCGATCGATCCTTAAATATTGTGAGACTAATTTGACTGGGAGGTGTTGCTGTAGGCTGCAACATCGAGCATTCGAATTAGTTTCCAAATAATCAATTGAATATTTATAAAATGGTAAAATCATAAAAATCATTATATTGCACACGACTATTGCACATACTATACTATGTTGACCTATTAAGCGTTAAAGACGGACTATATCGAGTCATTCACGATGTCATGATTATGACGTCACCATCACGTCACGTAGTTGATTATGACGCCATATGATTGAGTGAGGAAATTGATCCATGAATTACAAAGTTGTCTGTCTTATTTATGTTCCTGTGGGTGTGACGCGGTTTGTTGTAAGACAAGGACGTCTGAGTACGTGTGGGTTGCTGCTTGGGTGGGGTTTATGTGAGTGCCTGGCTGCTGCCGACGGTTATGGTTGGGATAGTCCCTTTGCCCGGTGTGGGAGTTGCGCATCCATCAACTCAAACTCGAATTCCCCAAAGTGGGCGGAGTTTACCCTGAAATAAGTAGTATATCTAGACAATGATCCCTCCAACCGAGTTCCAACTCCCCACCACACACACCCCACCCCCCCCCCCCCCCACCCCCCACCACCCCCACCCCACACACACACAACCTTATGTGCCTAAAGATGGCATGATAATATATCATTTCTGACTAAGTTATTATGGAAACGTCCAATATACAGTTAATGCATTGGCTGTTGCTTCGATATAAATCTGTCACTTAGTTCGCATTCCGTGAATGGCTTAACCACCTTCTCTGTAAGATGCTTCGTGTCAGCAAACTGCGATTGGTAAATTACACATGAATTTATCTGTTATCTTAGAAAATTGTTTCTGGTTTATTAAATAAGACTGCTGCGTTTCGGGGCTAACTGGAACGTAGTGGCGCCATACATTTGACAACGGACCTTTCCAGTTTATCCATCACATTTATAACATCATAATCAACTACGTGGCGTCCAGGATGACGTCATAATCAATGCCGTCATGAATAACGTAGATAACTTAATCGCGAACGCATACTAATTGATGACGGACTAAACATTGCTGTACGAATTGGCTGTATTTACCATTTAATAAAAATGCTGAATATTTTGAAACTAATTTGAGTTGGTGCTGTCGCTGCCGTAGGCAGCAACAATACCCAGTCAAATTAGTTTCAAAATATTCAACAGCCTACCTGTACAGTTCTCTGGAAATTGCTCGTCAAGAAGTGAAGGGATCGATCGATGCCAATGCCGTCGAAGTGCCAATATATTACTTCACCTGTTGGTGCCAAGCAGTGGTGACCTAACGCCACAGCGTGTAGCGTTATTATACTGCTTTTAAAATATTGTCCAATGAAACAGTGATAACAATTAAAAGAACTCTTGGAAAATTTAAAAGATTAACATATAAAAAGATAGAAATAGTTAGCAACTGAGAAATGCTGCTATTGTTTTAGTCTCTATATCTTGTTGCGTATTGATCAAATGTATCCGTATGTGCGATTGCTGTATTCTGCGGCTGTAGTAGTAGAAGCAGCTTACAGCTGGAATCAATATAGCTCCTCTTTTGACCACTGTATCTTGTCCTCAGTCAAAATCTTTAGCTTCCTTAGGTCCATTCCTGGTCTGAATGTACAGAGTCCTGCTTTCTTGAGGTCACCTCGTGGCACGCTTAATATATGTATGCAATGACGCCCTCTCCTGGAATTACATTTACTGACTCTCAGTAGGGCGAATTTCAAGACTCTCTACGCTGGTGTGTCGTCTGGTATTGTTAGCACATGGCCAAATATGGACAATCTTTGCTGGGCGACTTTTACAGACAGCGGCGATGTATTACACATTTGCGGTGGCAGGCATTGGGTTCGTCGAGAGCTGCGTTTGAAGCTGCCCAGCTGTTACAGTTATACAGCAGCAACGATACGCCTGTTGGGTTGTGTAAACGTAGTCTTTTTGTTAATGGCATGTTTAATATACGAATCCATAGCTTTCAGAAGGACTGGAAAGCTATGTTCCCCAAGATCCTGCGTGGAGCAATGTCAGCAGTACTGCAAAGCATCAAGAATGTATCTTTCCTCTATGGCTCACCCCCATGAAGTGGTCAGTAAACTGGTCATTGAACCAGTCTCAACTTGCGTCGGATCAGTCACGGTGTGCACAGTAAGTGGTGCTGTGCAGTCAATAACTCGCAGGTGTGTGTTGTAATATTTGAGGCGTTTATATGCTAGTTCCCAATGCTAGGGTCTAGACTCACGCCTGGCCTTTATGGTTTCTGTTGAATTCTTGTGAATTCTTGTGACGTCGGTTTGTGCATTAGCTTGTGTCTCTCTCTGTGTGTGTGTGTGTGTTGATCGTTGTCTCTCGATTTTGTCTCATGTTGCTGTTCTTTTCCATGGCTTTTTTTGTTGCTCCTCATGCTTGGGCGTGTGTAATGGGGATGGCCTAACCTGGACCTAACAGGGGTGGGTAAGGGATGGGGTAGGTGTTGGGTCGGGGGAGGTGCGTACGGTCTTATGACCTGATGCACCCAAGGGGGGGCTTTAGGTCAGAGACCTCCCGGCCCCTTTGGGGGGAGTGGGGAGGTTGGGGTGTGGGGTCTTTCGGGTCCTGGGACCCATTTGGTCTTCTGGCCATCATCCGAGCAGGCACCAGCGCGCACTTGTTTGATTTTGATTGGTTAGGTAGCCCGTATGGTGACTGTGTCCGTCCGAGGACGAACTCGGTCAGTCATCCGGGTTACATCCCTCCATAGTCCCCTCGAAAATTCCGAAAGATTCTAATTCTAGCAATTTGGTTTTGGTTTTGTAATCCGTATGTTGCGTGGTTCCATCCGAGGAGGGATCCATTCAGCATCCGGTTTACTTTGACTATGCCGAAATTTCTTGCCTACCTAACCCTAGCTCACGTTCACACAGTGATGGGCACTGTGTGACGGGACCTCAGTTTAAAGTCCCATCCGAGAAGACTGAGCAAGTGGGGCCAAGTACATTGCTTAAGCGTACTCCAGCAGCTTGCTGTGCCCAGAGTTGTCCGTCAGTCTGTCCATTTGTTGATTTGTTTGTCAGTCTGTTCGACAGACAAGCATACCTGCCTACGGGCCACGAAAGAGATGGACACACGTCCATATCCCTCGCGGTCCGCCGCCAGGCCGGCCCATCTGTTGTTCTGTTGTCCATTCCAGTCCTCCATCTGTCTTTCTGACCGTCTGTCATTGTTGTTTTCGTTGCTGCATTTTAGCTCCAGCTCCAGCTCTGGCTCTGAAAGAAAAGGAGGGGAACAATGCTGAAAGAAAAAGCAGGAGAAAACAGACAGTGTGGACAGGTGTTTTGGGGCATGTACTCACATACTCTGGGTCATCAATTCATGACAATGTCACGATCCTTAAGTGGAATAGTCAAGCCAGGTAAAATGTTTTCAAGAATTTAGTAACATTCATAGAATGACATTACAGATAACATACTATATAGGCCATGCAACACAGCAAATCATTCGCTTACACATATTTCCCCTCGGACCTGACACCTCATGCGCCTAGGGGAAAAAGTGCGAAGCGATTCCCCTCGGACCTGACACCTCATGCGCCTAGGGGAAGTGATTTGCGTTTCTCCTCGAACCTGACACCTCACGAGGGTGGTGAGGCAGTAAATGCTGCAGTGACCAGGGGTCGGTGGTGGGGTGGCAGTAAATGCCGCAATAGCCGTAGAGGTCGATGGTGGGGAGGCACTAAATGCCGCAGTAGAGGCCGGGGATTGGAAGGCAGTAAGTGCCGCAGGACAGGCCGGGGTCGTAGAGGCCGCAGAAGAGTGCTTCTTGCGCCGTCTCACGTGTTTGCTTTTTCGACATCAGAGATAACATGCTGTATAGGTCATGCAAACTGCAAATCGTTCGCTTACACGTATTTCCCCTCGGACCTGACACCTCATGCGCCTAGGGGAAAGAGTGTGATGCGAATCCCCTCGGACCTGACACCTCATGCGCCTAGGGGAGTGATTTGCGTTTCGGACCTGACACCTCACGAGGGTTATATCAGTTGTTGTCTCGGTCGGTGTCTTGGGCTAATCAGGATGTGTTCTGCTTATGTGATGTGTTTGTCCGATGCAAGCACGAACTTGATTAATTCGTGGTTGATCTGTCGGTCACGCATCGCTATAATGTCTTCTATAGGGTCAAGATTGAAGTGTCCCTTTCTCAGCGTATTGATGAGTTCCTTTCTAATGTCTGCATATTCAGTGCACCGTAGGAAGAAGTGGTCTAGAGTTTCAGTCTCCTTGCAGGCCTCACATTGGTCTGTGTCTGACAGGTTGAGTTTTTTTCGTGTCTGGTTAACGCTGATCCGACCCATTCTGATGTGGCGTAATACAATGTCGCCTTGGCGTCCTGGGATGTGGTTTTGGTATTTGCGTTTGACTGCAGGGACGACTCTGTACAGGGATCTGCCGGTTGTGCTTTCGTCCCATTGTCTTTGCCATTTGCTGTTGATGTGGCTTTTGACCAGGGCGTTCGCTTCGGACTTTGAGAGTCCTATGCTGGTCATAGTTCCATCTTTGAGCGCATGCTTGGCTGCCTCGTCCGCCTGTTCGTTGCCTTTAATGTCAACATGGCTTGGGACCCAGTCGATGTCCACGGTGTTGTTGTCATTCACCACAGTTGCATACAGCTGCCGGATTTCCTTGATTAGGTTGTCCCTGCTCTTGCTGCTGCTAGATTTGAAGCTCTTCACTGAGCTTAGTGAGTCTGTGAGTATAACGTATTTGCCTGGAGTTGCTGTTTTAATCCATTCTAGAGCCTTTTTAATTGCCACCAGTTCGGCTGTGAATATTGACAGGTGATTCGGAAGCTTGTACTTGAGGACTTCTTCCTGGTCGCCTCTGACTACTCCTGCTCCGCATTCGCCAGAGTAGGGCATTTTGGAGGCGTCGGTATAGATTTTCCTGTGCTCCTTCCATCTGTTGTCAATGTTTTCCAGAGCATAGCTCTTGATTAGCGCTGGTGGGTCTTTCTTGCTTATCTGTGAGGATAGGCTGTCATGCGCCTTGATCTGCGGAAGTAGCCATGGCGGGTCAGGAGCCGGCCTTGCGCTTTCTATTTCGACGTTTACCAGTTCAGTGGCACTGACGAGCTCTGTCATTAACAGGCCTGGTGGTTTGGTCTTTTTGGTCATTTTGGGCAGTACCTTGTGTCTTAGGTGCTCCTTGCATGGAAGACATACCTCCCTGGTAGGGTGGGTGGGTGCAGAGCTTTGTAGGTATGTCCAGAATTTGAGAAGCCGTTCCTCTCTTCGCAGATCTAATGGGATTTCTCCACACTCTACGTTGATTGCATCTCGAGGGCTACTCTGTGAGGCACCACAGCAAATGCGCAGGCATTTTGTTTGGAGAGTGTCAATGGTTTCTAACAGTGACTTTCTCGCTGTGGCGCATGCTTCGCATCCATAGTCTATCCTTGACAGGATTAGGCCGCGGTATAGCATAAGCATGCTCGGCAGGTCTGCACCCCAGGTGTGCTTTGTTAATGAGCGAAGGAGATTTAATTGCTTGAAGCATCTCTCCCTCAGACTCTTGATGTGGGGGTTCCACGTGAGCTTTCTGTCAAATGTTAGTCCCAGGAATTTGGCTTCAGCACATGTCTTGACTTTCTGACCATTGAGGTACAGATTTGCATCATGGTTTATGTATTTAACATTGGTAAAATTGATTTGAACTGTTTTTTCCGCAGACAGTTTGAAGCCATTTTTTTTGCACCACCGTGAGACTATGTCCAGAACTTTCTGCATGGTCTTACGTGCACGGTCTATCTTCGCATATTTGTTCCACAATGCTGTGTCATCAGCGAAGATAGACCCGCCTATTGCGTTGGGACCCAGTGCATGGTCTTTTTCAATGTCTTTGGGTAGATCACTCATCATGATATTGAACAGTAGGGGTGCCGTTTTCCAATGTTTGTTCCCTAGACATTTGCCCATTAACGCGGACGCTAATCCTTCTGTTATCGAGAAAATCTCGTATCCAGAATAGGATGCGGCCACGGTAGCCAAAGTCATAGAGTTTTTTTAGGACTCCGTTTCGCCACATCATATCAAAGGCTTTCTCAACGTCTAGGAAAACTCCTATTGTTGTGTTTCCTCTTCCGGCATCTAGGGCTTTCTTGGCTGCCTCCGTCAGTCTGACTAGGTGGTCCGTAGTGCGTCTGCCCTTTCTGAAGCCACTCTGCCAAGGGTGGAGTAGACCGTTGTGTTCGAACTCATGTTCTAGTCGGTTTTTGATCATCCTCTCCATGACTTTGCAGAGACAGCTCGTCAGGGAGATTGGCCGATATGATCTTGGGTCAGTTTTGTCCTTCCATTGTTTTGGGATAGGAACCACGATCCCCGTTTTCCATACTGATGGCATTTTTCCAGAGCTCCATACAAGGTTGTAGAGATTGAGTAGCATTTGTTTACCCTCCTCTGGCATATTACGAAGCATGTCGTATTTCAGGCCATCCTCACCTGGTGAGGAGCTTTTGCCTCTGCCAAGGGCTTGCTCAAGCTCCATTCTGTTGAAGGTTTTGTTGATGTCTCGGTTGTTAGGATCTTCGCATTTCCCTGAGCTGAACAGGTGATTGATATGCTCATCAACCTTTGTTTTGGTAGCTACAAAGTCAGGGTCATGGTTATCACTGCTACTGGTTGCAATGAAGACTGTGGCAAGCACTTCAGCTTTTTCCTTGTCGTTGGCGTGCTTTACCCCATTTGCTATGAGGGTGGGTAAGGGGTTTTTGGATTTGTTTTTTTCGCTGGCAATAGCTTTCGCTTTGCGCCATATTTGGCTCGAGGGTGTGAACCGAGTGATTTCAGAGCAGTATTGTCGCCAGTGATCGCGTTTTGCCTTTTTGATGGTTCTTGTTACCTTGGCCTGTAGTCTCTTGTGCTCGACTAGGCGTTCAATGCTGAAGTTTCTCTTTAGTCTATTCCAGGCTATTTTCTTGAGCTTAACTGCTTCTTGGCACTCCCTGTTCCACCAAGGCACGCGTTTGTGTTTGGGGTTATTGTCTGGCTTTGATTGGGGGATGGCTGAGTTGGCAGCCTTGTAGAGAATCCCCATACACTGCTCATAATATACCTCGGTGCTGGTACTAGTAATCGGTGTCTCCAGCTCCATGGCCATTGTGTGCTTGTATTCGGTCCAGTTGGCCTTTTTCAGATTCCAATTGTTCCTGTGCAGTGGCGCCTCGTTCTTGTTCTGTAGGCTTCCTATCTGTATTTTGATAGGGAGGTGGTCGCTGCCGAGGAGCTGGTCTTGGATGTCCCAGCTGGGGGTTGGTCGTAGGCCAGGTGTTATGAGGCACAGGTCCAAGACCGACCATTCTCCATCACTAGAGTTATATCTGGTGGGTCTATGGTCATTTAGTAGGCACAGGTTGTAGTTGTCAATAACCTGTTCTAATACTCGGCCTTTGGGGTTCGTGGTTTTGCTCCCCCATAGGGCATGGTGGGAGTTGAAGTCGCCCAGAAGTATTGTTTCACCTTCTAGGCCTTCAAGGAGCTTGTCGTAGTCCGAGGAAGAGTGCAACCTGGGACTATAGACGTTTACAATATTAATAGTTTCGTGATTGATTTCTATTTCTATCGTTTGAAGGTGCTCTACGCTACTCTCACGTTGTGGCAACCTTTTGTAGGAAAGATTACTTTTTATGAGGGTCGCTATGCCGCCACCGCCTTCACCCCTAGGGGTGGTTGCAGATTCTGTGGTACGGTCTTGTCTTTCGACATTGTAGTTGTACCTTTTGAAATCCTGGTTGGGTTTCAGACGGGTTTCCTGTAGACATATAATGTCTGGGTGGTCATTTTCGTTGTGGAATGTGTTCCACAATTCGTCGAGGTTGGTATTAGACCGGGTGCCTCGAACGTTCCACTGAAGAATTTTGACCCCCATGATTAGTTCGAAGAGGAGCAAAGTTCTACGAATTTCGCAACGAGGCCGTCCACATCAACCTTGTTCCTTGCTGCTTCGTTGTCAGTGCAAACTGATGATATGATCGTCTCAATGATCAATCTGAAGGTTTGTACATTTAAGACAATTTTATGCTCTCCAACCATGGGGGTGGGACTTACCTCGCTCGTTGGTGTCCCTCTGGTGGTCTCGGCCGGCAGGTCACTGCATCTGCCAGTACTGCTAGTGGGGTTCACAGGTTTGATAGCCTGTTTTTCCACTAGAGGTACCTCCAATGTGCCGATTGGTTCAGCCCTTTGGTTTCGGGCCCTGCTCCTGCCTACAACTTTGAGCCCTTTGCAGGCGGGTTTTTTAGGCGTTTTTGTTTGCCTTTTGGGCTGTTTGCCGGCTTTTCTGGCCGGACTCCCAAGCGGGAGGGTGGGCGTGGCCGTATCTATTGTAGGTGGCTCAGTAGGAGCCTCCTCCCCTCTTTCCTGCTGTCTCGGTACTGAGCAGTCCCTCCTGGGGGTGGCCAGCTTCCTCCTTACGGAGTCAGCCCTTTTCTGCCATGCTGTACTTTCCAGAGGTATGGCTGGTCCAGGTGCTGGTATTCCAGTTGGCTGTTCGGTTTCCCTGCTTTTTTGCTGGGTAACCTTCTTCTTTGCCTCCCCGTATGAGACCTGATCTGTCGATTTGACCTTGAGGATGTCCTTGGCTTTTTGCAAAGCCGGACATCCGCGATATGCAGCACTGTGGAGCCCCTTGCAGTTCCTACAGTGGGGGGTCTGCTGGCAGTCCTCCCGTTTGTGGTTTCCTCCACAGTTTACGCACGCGCTGGCTTTTGATCTGCAGTGCTTTGCCACGTGACCCAGCAGGTGGCATCTAAAGCATCTGACGGGCTCTGGGATGTATGGCTTAACTTTGAAGCTCATCCATCCCAGTTTTACCATACTTGGCAGTTCGTCTGACTCGAATACCAGTTTCACTGCATAGGTCGGTCTGGCTGTTCCGCCAATCCGACCCACCCACTCCACTTTGCGTTCCCCATGGGCGTTCAATTCCTCCTTTATATCGTCATTCGTGAAGTCCCTTGGGACTCCCGATATTACACCTACCGCTTTTTTTTGTTCAGTGTTTTTTGTGGTGTGCTCTTCGATAGACACCACGTGGCTGCCTATCGTGGTGATTTTTAGTAGCTTCTGAAACTGCCCTTCACTGGTGGTGGTTACCAACACCTCCCCGTCTCTCTTGTCTAGGCCAGCCAGCATGCCCACCATGGCATACAGCAACCTATATATTACCATGCGGGTTAACCCCGCAAAATCATTTCCCGCGAGTCCCTTGACCCTGACCCTCCTTCCCTGGGTACCATTTCTCTGCCCCCCTTTTTGTCCCACTTCCCTCCCTTCCCTACTGGACGCACCACCCGGGGAACCCCCGCTCTGCGTGGTGGTTTGGTCTCTCCCTCCCACTGGGGAGGCCCCCTTGTCCCGAGACCTCTTGCTGGGAGTGCCTTCCCTTCCTCCCACTTCCTCCCCCTCCTCTAACACCCCGACCATCCTCTTCCTTTTGGGGCCTGGTGTGTTCTGGAGATTGCTCTCCAGGATTATCACCTGCTGAGCCACCTGTTCGTGGGTGAACTCATCCATGGCCACTTCGTCGTTTTTGACACCACTTGGCGCCGCGTTGGCTGTGACTTCAGGAGGCTGCTTGAGGAAGTCAGCTTCCTCCATTTTACTTACCCAAAGGTGTGGATTGTTTAGAGGGTAGTGTGTAGTAGGATAATTTAGTAGGTACAGTATGAGAGATAGGATAGAATGCAGTAGGAGTAATGTGTTAAGGAGAGGAGTAGAGTAGGCTGTGAAAGGATGAAGTGTAGAGAGAGGAGGTAGATTATGCCTAGTAACCGTTACCAATATATCAGTGCTGTGTCATCCCCTTCGGTAAAATTCGCGAAAATTCCAACTAAGCATTTTTCGAAAATTGGTGTCGAAGTCGATCAAGACTAGCACTAATGGCCGACAAATGCGGCTGTTTGAGTGGCGAAAAATCTAGTGTTCTAACTCACGCAGACGAACATCCAAAAGAAAATTGATCAAAAAGGTTTAAACAGATTTTAAGGTTACGAAATTTATTAAAATAATTTAATAACGATACCTTGTAGTTACGACTCGGGGAGCACAGCAAATAAACGTAAAAATAAAGAGCTTTGTTTTCGAAAAATGGCGCCAAACACAAACGAGCAGGACAACCCTAATGGCCGACAACAACAACGATTTTACTGGCGGAAAAGCTAGTGCTTGATGCACGCGAACGAGCCTCAAACGGAAAATGTTTAAAATAGCTTAAAGAAAGGAATTATCAAATAACACTGTTCCTTAAACTCTAGTCTCACTAAGCACTATAATTTTTTTTCGCAAACGCAATAATGGACGCAAATTACACTAATCTAAAACACGTCTATCATCAACGAACGCAAATTTTTTGTATCTATGTTGAATAACTCGCAGGGCTCGAGCTGCCCAACACATTGTATGTCAGTCATACGCGGCAGTGATTTCATCTGCTACGGAGACTGGTTGTTGAATTGCAAGATCGTTTACGCGTTCAGTGATGCGGCGTAGATTGTTATTGCGCTCCCTGCGTAGTTTGCGCGGTCTTCGCTTTGACCAGTTTGATGGATGCGTGGCCTTAGCTCTTCCCGCACTGCTGGTAAATTTACTACCGCAGAGACACCCGTATATCGCGTTCGGTTGTTGCGTTTGAGTACTCCTGTGGTGCCGAGTAGCTTCATTTGTATCGGAGCTGACTCCGATGTTATCTATCTGCGCCCCGAGGGTCTTTTTGTATGAATAAGATACATTGTTGTATCCTCGTAACCAAATTGAATACACACACACATATGCATTTATTCATTGGAACATTCAGTTAATAGTGGGCGCCACTTTCAATAATTGGCGACATCCATACATTTCGACGTAGTTTTTCTGCAATGAGATTACTCTCCAATCCGGCCTCAATGTATTATTAATTGGGCATACAAAGCACAGTCACATTCGTTTGAAAGTATTCAACAGAATGGTTATTAAATTGTAAATTCAACAAAAATATATACAATTCTTACACTTTGCGTCGGAGTATTCGATTTTCATGACGATACTATACGCCATGATGATTGCGACGTCATATAACAAGTACATATTTGCTATTGACGGTAGGTACTTGAGCGCCAAATCGGACCCGTCCATTATCTATGCCCCGCCCATTCTTGGCTCAGCTCCTCCCATGCTGTGTTCGTGTTGGGATCGGTCGCTGTACGCATTGTATGTCTTTCGTATTCAATACACATTATGTGGAATATGTTGACACTAATTTGACTGGGCACTGTTGCTGCCATAATTTGTTTCAAAATATTCAACAGCTTACCTAATGTTTTTGGAACCCGAGATTCAGAGAATGTAGGGATCCATCGAGCCCGACACCGACAAAGGGCTAGTGGAACTTAGCTAGAGATGGGTAGGCGATAGCTAAATCTAGATTCTTCGTTACTCTCGGTTAACCTGTGCACGGTTAGCCAGGATGCTATAGACGTGGGCATGCCGTCTACGCGAGAGAAATCTACAGAAATAAGGAGAACTGTACCAAGCAACTTCGTGTCTACGACAGTAGCCATGTCGCCGAGGAACCCAAGGCTGTCATGTCAAAGAAGCAAATAGAATGCAGATTCCTACCTGACATTGAACATGAATAACATGGCGCGCTTTGGTTCCTGCCATGACAACCGGTTCCCCGCCCATCAAATATGCACTGCATATGCCATGTAATATAGCCGAAAATAGTAAGATATGAAAAAGTCTACATGCTCCCCGAATAAACGCCCTGGAGCCCGCAGGACGAAAATCACTAAGACATGTTTAAAGACCAGAAAAACGTCACAAAATCAACCAAAAACAATTTGGATACAAATGATGGAGAAACAACTCGAAGACAGATTTAACATGGCATGTCATGAACCAGCGGAAGCAGCCCAAGACGGAGATTTTTGGGGAACGCTGATTTGGGGATAGCGCGGTGTAGCTTAGCTCCGGACGATTTACTACAAGGAAAGATAACGCTTCTTTCTAGTTCTTGCTAAGCCCTGGCCACCTCTAGCTAAGCTCCACCAACACCTTGCACGTGTTGGGATCGATCGATCTCTGAACTCGCTGACTCCGGAAAACTATACAGATAAGATGTTAAATATTTTGAAACTAATTTGACGTGATGTCGTTGTGGCCTATGGAAGCAACAACGCCCAGTCAAATTAGTTTCAAAATAATCAGCATATTTATTAAATAGTAAAGACATACAATTCGTACAACAGCGCATAGTCCGTCTTCAAATATGCGTTTGTGGCGTACTTATATACGTCTTTCATGGCGTCATAGCGAAGTAATTGATTATGATGTCATTCTTCACGTTGCGTAAACAATTATGACGTCATGTGATGGATGGATAAGGTGGAAATGTCTATTAAGATGCCAGTTACCGGTGATATATAATCTCATTCCGATGCATGTGTGCACAAGTGTGTTTTTTCATCTCCGTCTTCTTAACCAAATATTTCCTAGTCCGATATCGAGTTATCAAATTCTTCTCTGGCAAACCTGGATTCAGTAAACGGCATTATATTCCCATGCACATGCAGATAATAACCACTATCAATCGAACACTATTGTAATCAATTACAAACGCAATACAAATAAAAAAAATCACCAATCAAATACTTCGCGCGCTACCTTATGCAGGACATAGTTAACTGGGTGTAAACACGGTATTGTGTGTCCAACGCAAACATAAAGGAATGATTACCGCCATTATCAGAAATACGCGTGTATCATGGCCAATTGCAGATGATAGAAAATGACGGTAATATCGGTAATATGGTGGTACGTGTATAAGGTAAAGGTTGAATCGATACATTAATCATGTAATTCTTGTTCCCGGGACTCATATTAAAGGAAACTCTTTTATGACACGTGTTGAGTATTTTAAAGCTAATCTTTTTGCGCTCGCTCGAATTAGTTTCAAATTAGCCAACATATTATTTCTTGCTGGTGTTGCTGCTGCTGCTGCTGCTGCTGTTGCTGCTTCTGCGGAAGAAGAAGAATAAGAAGAATAAGAAGAGGACGATGTCGTCGACGACGACGACGACGACGACTACGGCAATGCGGTACCGATTTATGCGGACGCAGGCGTTTCCAAAAATCTTGCAGCTACACTCACTCCGTCTTACTCTTCTTCCACTGGTTATTGTCCTAAGCTAGTGTCGTTGGCTCGCGTAGCTTCGTTCCGGTTCTGAGTGTATCCGGTCCTACCCCTTTCAGATTGGCACGTAGCATTATTAGCGGCGTTGTGCAGTGGTGCCATATGGGCAAATTGTATATGTTGGCTTCGAGTACAGCACATCCGAAGGCTTCATATTTAGAGCTAGTTAGCGGCATTACGCGAGCATGCCCAAGCATAGCCCATCTTTGCTGAGTTATCTTCATTGACTGTGGAAATGTACTACGCATAGTACACGTCGTTGATGAGCATGGTGTCCATCCAGCGATGCTGTGTGATACTAGAAAAATGTTTGCAGTGGCATGTACTGTGTCAAATGTACCTCTGCCTGGCTAAAAGCTGGCCAGCTGGCACCGTGCTGTACAGCACGAGAGACAAACAGGTTGCGCCATACAAGTGTATTTTTGACATAATATTCCTTACATCAGGGAGAATTTGGAGGTATGTGATTGATTATCACTCTGTGTGCATGCCCTTTCTGATTTGATCTCTACCAAGTTCCATAACAAATTCTATTTGACACATATGCTTTATTCGATGAGCTCGTACTTGAATGTCAATATCATGCGGCTTCGTCACATCCTACAATTGGCATCCTTACGCGGTTAGGAAGGAGCTCGAATCTGAATGTCCCATAGATTGGTCAGATTAAACATCTGATTTAAAGATAATTCTTACAAGGGGAAGAATATCTTGCTCAACTCTAATGGAACAAGATGTAACTCTGACTGCTGTGTCTAAATGGCGTGTACTTCTCCCCAAGGCACTTGGAAATTCGGAGAAGGTGGCTTTTATTAACAGTAATTTCACTGAACATTGCTGAAAGAAATTCATATTTAATTGGGTAAGATTGTTGGTTATGTATTATATTTCATTCTACAATTTACCAGGTGCACGAGTTTGGTCTGGAAGCTCACATTCGGATGGTGCTATGTGTTATGGACTAATTTACACCTCCACAGAATCTGCCAAATCGGATACATCAAACATTATCAAAGAAATGTGTCCACGGAATAAGGAATGATCTGTTGGTTATGTTAACACATTACACAGCTTGAAGCGAGGTTCCATTTGAGTAATATGGCATATGCACTAGTCACATGCATTGGAATTCATGTCGCTAAACCTTCATCTATAACTATCGGGTGAGATAATCACCACTAATCACACCCCATTATGTTTACTCTTCTGTAATTATGTGTCCAGAGTGCTGCAACGCAACTTTACTGCGGTGTTGTAATCACCATGCGCCAAATGCACAATGATTTTACAAGAAATTGTCCAATTATTCAACCCCCATTAAAGAGCATTACAAGACATGCGCACGTAGATGCTCTGAATACATCTCCCTATACAACAAAGGTTGAGTAGAAAGACTGCTAAATTTCACATCTGGGGCATATTTAAACAACATACCATTTTCGGGACGCCGTAAATTTGATTGTATTCTAAACGCATAGTGCAATTCACCTTTCCAGAGTACCCACCCATTGTATGCCGTCATAATCAACTGCGTGATGTGTAGACTGACATCAAAATGAATGACGTCATGAATGACGTCGATAAGTACGTCCCGAACGCATATTTGAAGACGGTCTATGCGTTGTTGTACAAATTGGATGTCTTTACTATTTAATAAATATTCTGTTGAATATTTTGAAACTAATTTGATTGGGCTATGTTGCTGCCATAGGTAGCAACAGCACCCAGTCAAATTAGTTACAAAATATTCAACAGCTTCCCTGCATAGTTTTCAGGAAGTTGATAGTTAGGCCATTCGGGGATCGATCAATCCCAACACGACGAGGTGTGGATGGAGCTTAGCTAGTGATGGGCGGGGCATAGCTAAAAATGGAAAGGTCCATTCTGGGGCGTTACTGTACTCACACCACATTTGTGTAATGCTCATCAACTGCAATGGACCTTTCCAGTGTTAGTTATGCCCCGCCCATCTCTAGCTAAGCTCCACCCACACATCGCTCGTGTTGAGATCGATCGATCTCTGAACTTCCTGACTATCAATTTCCAGAACATTATACGCGTAAGCTGATGAATATCTTGAAAATAATTTGTCAAATTAATTTCAAAATATTCGACAGAATGTTTATTAAATAGTAAAGACATACAATTCGTACACCGCGTCGAACTATTAAGCGTTTAAGATGGACTAAATCGAATCATTTATGACGTAATACAGCATCACGTAGTTAATTATGACGTCATATGATGGATGGCGAAATTGGAAAGGTCCATTGGATATGGGATTTGATACTAATGGATGCATCCAAATTTCATGATAACTATACAGCTAACATGTTCAACATTTTAAAACTAATTTTACTGGGTGCTGTTGTTGCCTTTGCCAACAGCGCGCAGTCAAATTAGTTTAAAAATATACACAATATTAGACAGAATGTGAATTGGATAGCATGGCCAACTAATTCGTACAACCGACGGGCTATTCAAGGTTCATAACGGGCATATTTAACTCATTCAGTACACATTCTGAGTGTCATGTTGGCCTACATGTGACGTAATACATTATGACGTCAAATAGTTGAGTGACAGATTGGATTCATCCATTGAAGCGCAATGATTGACTAAGAAAGTTGATTACTTGAAAAGACTCTACACACGAGCCATGAAGAGATCTGATCTGTCACTCAAGCTTATGGCAAAATTCTTAATTAAGCCATATGTAGGGTGACGTCACAATACGTAATGACGTGTTTTGCTCACTCATGAAGATTGAAAAGTCCTTTGGGTTTGAAGGGCAATGGACCTTTCAATTTTTAACTATGCCCCGCCCACCACTAGCTAAGCTCCACCCACACCTCGCCGTGTGCCCTAGCTATCAATTTCCTGAAAACTATACAGGGAAGCTTGTTGAATATTTTGTAACTAATTAGACTGGGTGCTGTTGCTGCCAAATTAGTTTCAAAATATTCAACGGAATATTTATTAAATAGTAAACGCAAACAATTTGTACAACAGCCCATAGACCGTCATCAAATATGCGTTCGTGACGTATTTATCGACGTCATTCATGACGTCATTCATTATGATGTCATTGTACACGCCACGCAGTTCATTGTGACGTCATATGATGGGTGGGTACTCTGGAAAGGTGAATTGGAGAACAGTATACAACATTGAGATGCTACTTACATATCGATGAATGGGATTGAGAAAACATAATCTTTTCATAACCCGTGTTGGAGGAATCCAGTTTCTCAGTTAATCATATGACATCATAATCAACTACGTCACATGTAGGCTGATGTCATAAGCAATTACGTTTTGAAGCATGTGATTTAGTTCATCTTAAACGCTTAATAGTCAGTCAAGTTGTGCGAAGTGTATGTCTTTACGATTGAAAGTTGAAAGTTGTTGGTGACGTAGCCACCAATAACATCCATCCAAATTGTGTCCATAATACTTAAAAGTTGCAGGGATATAACCCTTAGGATATGTCATCTGCAGACACTCGGAAGCCAGACTGTTACTAGTAACGTTTTCTAAATAATAATCAACTATAAAGCATAGCCGCTATAACACCGATGCCGGTGAATCATCGTGATGAAATAGGTAATGCGCAGCTGTGAATGATGCATTAGTTGGGATTGTGTTTCGCCTATCATGCACATTTTGAATATAATGCTGTAGTTAAAATGTTACAAGTTTGGGAAAACAGAGGATAGATACATCATCCTGCGTGTTATTGATGGCGAATGCGATTCGATTAAGCATATGGCGGACAGATGCATTTGGTAATGAAATATTAAACTCAATAACAGTTAATCTATTGTTGAAATGTATATAGCTGTGCATTAACCATGGATATGCAATTCTGCTTCAACCGAAACACCCATCCTTCGCTATGACCACACACACACCCAAGCAACACAGTCCACCCACCCATCTCAGCCCAGCCCGCACCACACACAACGCACAGCGTACTCTGCTAATGGCAGTGTAATCGACTAAATAACATATTATCCAACATTTCTAAAAAGTAAGATTGTATTCTTTTAGTGTTTCGTCGCCGATTTCTACAAGACTTAAGCTGAAGTATGTGCATTAATGTAGATAGGCCAATTGTATTCATTCAATTACACTCCACCCAGGTTGCTTATGATTGTAAAGGAAATGTTATTTTTGTATCGGAAATCACAAATCATTAAATAAGCCTTCGAAAAAATATGCATATGTCCAGGATATGATAGGTCTCTACCAGCCAAACATGCCAATGACCTTATGTACAGATAAAGCATGATATAATTATAACAACAACCTTGGACCTTAGTGTGTCCATGAGATACAACTTTTCTGACACAGACCTCAGTACGAGCGAGGACGGAAATAATGTCCAGTAGACAATGCACATAACACTATGTCTCACAACAGATGGTTCATCTAGCCAATCGTAGATGGAAACAGGGGCTCATTGTTATTAATTATTGGAGCACACTTTTATATCGATAAACTACGATGTAACCTTGCATCATATTTTACAAAATATACTGAACCAACTGTGGAATGGGTAAATGTTGATTATATTTCTTATACCTTAAATACACGTTTATGGTTATATATATTCTATATGAGTAACTGAACACCTAACTTTCATTTTGCATGCCGATTTTGAATGACAAGATAATTTCCACCTCAAATCTATCTTTCTATTCCCCATACCCTTTATAGATTGAGCAATAGATAACTTCCAGGAAAGCTTTGAACTCAGCCCGCTGATGAATAACACGTGTTGTATTGCACCGTAACGAGTGCGTCTTGTCCCTGGCTCGGATGTGTGTACACGTTGCAATAACATTGAAAAGTGATCTTCCCCACCATCCAATTGCTCAAATTGAATTCTGTGTACACATATTGTAGTGCTAATTCTCTAACCCATTCGTGATTGTGAAATAATCAAGTCGAACGTAGACAATTTGTCTGTACAGTAAATCGACCTGGAAGTTCAAACGGTGCGCATGCTTGGTAGACCGATTCAGCATATGCTAGGCACAGTCTAAAGTGGTCACAGGCACGCTGATACCTTTAATACTGAAAGGGAATTCCCTCTATGTCAAAACATAAATGCTGGTAAGTGGGTAAATACATCGATTTTGACCGGTGCAACAACAACTTCCAGTCAAATTACTCTTGCAATATTCAACATAACGATAATCAGACAGCAGTAGTCACAGTTGCGGTATTCGGGAAAAGCGTCAGAGCAGCACGTAATGTGAGAATTGTAGAATGGTAAGACTAAAGCTGTGTTCTCACTGGAGAGTTAATAGGGAATAACGCCATACCTCAGTATTGCGCTACGCCGGTTAGGGCGCTAGTGAAAACACGGCCTAATTATCGTTACTGTTCTTAAGATTTGAATGCGTTTGATAACGCAGCGCATTCAGGAATAACTATTTTTATTCGAATTGGGGGAGAATGAGACACAGGAGCTCTAGTGATTTCAGATTTCATCTCCAATTTTTGATAGGATTTAATAAATGCACTTTTGAAGCCCGTATTAATATTGCTAATGAGCATGCTAAATATATTTGAGATAAGATGAGTACGAGATTAACTGGTGAGAAAACATATCCAAGAATTTTCTTGAATACTTGATGAGTGGACGTTTCCAAATGTATCCATCGATCATATGAAGTCATGACCAACTATGTAACGAGTATGATTTCGGAATAATAAATTACAGCGTGAATGACTAGATTTAGTCCATCATACACGGTTAATAGTCCGACACGTTGTACAAATTAGACGTCTTTACCATTTACTAAACATTATGTTGGATAATTTGAAACTAATGTGACTGGATGCTGTTGCCATAGGCAGCAACAGCGCCCAGTCAAATTAGTTTCAAAATCTTTAAGATCTTATCTCTGTAGTTTCTAGAAATTGATAGTCAGGGAGTTCAGATATCGGTCGATCCCAACACGGACTAGGTATGGTTGGAGCTTGGGCTAAAACTGGAAAAGCCCATTAATCCGCGATTTGTTCATTCCGTGATCGGTTTCCACTGGCCTGAATGCATCAGTACATTGTATGTCTGCGGTCTGATTCCATCCCGTCTCCTCTGGAATGTCTCCATCTCGGAGAAATGGGTGCAAGTGTTGTATGAATTGTACTGTCTTGCGTTGGACTGTATTTTATTCTTTCGTATCGAGTTTGCAGTCGTCGTGAAACACGCAGTTAGTTCACTTCTCAGGACTGGTTAGGACTATGCTAACATACATTGCCATAATTGGAATCATACTTACTCTCATTGGTTTGCACAGACTGGCTTATTCACATGTGTAAGTTTGAACTTTTCTATTGCAGGGGTCATTTGATGACCTTTGTTTCACTACGACTTTGTGTATAATTTTAAAACTTTAAAATGCAATGAATGTATCACGTTCGTCCAAGACATTTCATTTTCAGAATAAAAAGGTCGAATTAGTATCAAATATTATATGCACCATAGACGTACAGCAATACACGATATTTTTAGTGCATGCGTGAGTAACTGCATACGTACCAGTGCGTGTTTTTGTGCGTACGTGTGTTTAACGTCTTTCTTTTTGTCCGTCAGTCATTCTGCTTTCATTCTTTCTGTCAAATAAGAGGCCAAGGGGCCGGAATCGCTCACCTGGACCATAGGAATCTCAACTAACAATAAGTAAAACTCTAATGAGTTGAGCGGACTTGTAACACGAAAATAGAGGCCATGTTTCTTTATGTATCACCTTCTCTTAGTCATCAATATCATATCTCCAAAATTTCGGCCCAATCCGTTCAGTGGGTCTGGAGACGAAGTTGCTTTCATAAAACCCAGGCCATCCAAGATGGCCGCCCATCCATTTGGCACAACAGTTTCCCTTGAACAAACTTGGTTCAGCGAATCGATCGCTCAGTTTCGGCGAAGCTTTTTAACGACATTTCTAAAAATCAGCCACAATCCAAGATGGCCGCCGGACAAAATGACTGATTGGCTTCGTTTGAACAAACTTGAATCTATACACCCTAAGGATGCTTCCTGCCACATATAATTGAAATCCGCCCAGCAGTTGTGGAAGATATGTTAAATTTCCCATTCCTTTAGTCCAAATATGGCCGCCAAAGACACCATATTTTTATTTGCCCACGGCGGCCATGTTTTTGTACGGATTAACTTCCTTTAGATATACTTTAATGGCCTTTCCTCCATAATCATATCTGCCAAATTTCCGCCCGATTCCGTCAGCGATTCTGGAGAAGAAGTCATTTTCGCTAAAACTAGGGCAACCAAAATAATCGCCGAACCATTTGACCAATCAAGTTTCCTTGAACAAAATTGCTTCAGCTCTTGCTCTAGATCATATTTCATGGGGTTTGCTTCAATCCACCAAGCAGTTTCGGAGAAGATTTTTAAAGACATTTCCTGAAATCAGCCGAAATCCAAGATGGCCGCCGGCCAAATTGACCGATGGGCTTCCTTTGAACAAACTTGGATCGCTATGCTCGAAGGATACTTCCTGCTAAATATACTTGAAATCAGCCCAGTGGTTCTCGAGAAGAAGTCGTTAAAGAAAAAAGTTGACGGACGGACGGACGGCCGCCAGACAGACGGTGGACGGTCACCATGGCATAAGATCACTTGACCATTCTGGCCCTGTGAGCTACTCATACGAAGCGGAAACACATTGATGCAATTAAATCTACCAGACAGATACACATTTACATAACTGTCCTGGATAATTCAATCCCTTTGGCGTTCTCAAACAAAATCTGCTATGGATGGACTACCGACAATAAACACGCGTGACATTTCAATAGACAATGGAATTATGTCCTTTTCCTCTCTAATTGCTAGATAACACCACTTTAGGATGTCGTTAGATCTATTTTATCTTTTGTGAAGTGCCTTTGATCACGATGATACTAGCACGCGGTTCTTGTTGATAATGGGCAATGTCTATTAGCATAGCTCTTTTCCTCTATTCACAGCAATGGTATATAATATGATGCGACATATTCTCTTAATAAAGCCCAGTAGATTGATACGATGTGTCTATTTATGTTACATTTCTGTATCCAATTTACATATACACGGATGTTATTCTTTCGAGGATGTTGTGTTGACGCAAACGTGAGATAAAACGGATAATAATATTAAATTAGTTACTACATTAATAGTCTACAGCGGGCTCTCATTCTGTGTAGTCAATGACAAGGTTGTTCACACGTTCCCTTGTTGTATGAAGGGTATTTACAGTGGCGGTAGCACCATCATAGTAAATACACTTCAGAAAACAACAATTCAAGTATAACTTTGGCATTGGATTCACATTACATTTAGTTGATGACTGTAAATCATGAGCTTGAGCTTGTACTTACGTACGGTGTTCGTGTCTAAATTGAGTTTGGGTGGATATCGAGTCGGTAGGATGACAGTAGGATGTAAGCAATATGAAAAAGGGCGATGTCGCAATTTTGGTCACAGTTAATGATGTCAGTTGACGCCTTATTGACCTTGGCCATAATAAAGACAAATCGAGGAAGAAATTGACAATTAATTCAGGTGGTCACCAACACCTCGGGCGAGCTTTGGATGTGTGGGCAGACATCTATCAACCAGGTCAACGTCTTGTGTCAGAGCTGTAATGTCACCTTGTCCTTTTATCTCTTGCTTGAGAGTTTGGTCCACACATAAGGAGGTGAAAGGAGTATCTGACCCTGCACACAAATCATCAATCTTGAATGCAGCCAATGTGGTTGGATATTCTATTTGCATGATTTGCATCTGTGTCAGCCAATATGAGCCGATGACACGAAATGAAGCAGACTCTCGAGCTCCACTGGATAGCTGGTCAGCAAATTGCCACGGTTTCCAGCTGCGAGTGTGTTCATATTCTTTTATGTGCGCTCACAATAGTGTGATTGTGTATTCCCAAATGCCTCAAGTTATTGGGGATTGCGCCCATGTAGACTCGTCATTAGCTGCTTATATCGGGGTAGTAGAGAGGCAAGTGCGTCTTCTTGCAGAATAACATTGAACGTACTCCATAAGCAGCCAATGGCGTTCTCAATGTAGCGCTCTGCTACTCTTTTGATGTGTGTGCACTGACTAGTTGGGTGCTGGAGAGAAAATAACCATATTGACAGATACTGGGTCAGAAACACTGCATTTAATGACCAGGGCCAATACGCGCAGAGCAGCATAGAGGTGCAGCGGGCGAGTAGCAAGGGACTCGACCCTCTAAATTTAGGTTCGCAGGTTCGCTTCACTCAAGCTCGTCGGGCTGTGTCCTTGAGTAAGTCACTTAGCTCTGAGTTACTCCCGCCGACCTAGCTGTAAATACATACATGAGATGGCATAGGCCTCTGAGCGCCGTATGTGACTGGTGGGCTAGCACTGTCATATGAACATGGGATAAGATGCATAGCACTTTGATGGCAGTTTACATAGTTCACCAAACAGCAACAACAGCTATCTCCTGTATTAGCACAAGGACTGTATACAGGGTAGTAAAGCACGTTATAAATTGTGAGAATAGAGAAGTCACTTCACTGTTCAGGGTATTTTCCATTTTACCCCCGCTCGACGTCCTGGATATAGAATGCGTTGCAGCCAATGTTGGAATCACACTGTACAGTTTCAAAATATGTGGATTTTGTGGCAGCTTCATAATCAAATCTCTCGTACCACTACTTGCGCCACCACTATGTTGACCATCTTCCATTAGTGCTGGACTCTTTTGAAAATGAATATGGTCATCAAGCATTGTGCTCTGAGACACGAGTTGCTCATTATCCAGGAATGAGCTCTCGGGGATAACAGATTGCTGATTGGCCGTTTTGGTTCTCGCGGGTTGTAGGTAGTTCGTCAGGTTTCTGAGAGTTTACATTGTCGGGGTAGTTGTCTAGTCCCCATGCGCGGTCTTTGCACATGTGCAGATTCGAAACAGCTGCTTTGTGGTCCATGACATAGGTAGAAAACTGGCCTCGGAGAGATGGTGCCGTCAATATATATTGAACCTTGGTATGACGGTATGATCATTACCCGGGAGGACTTCGGAGCATGTCTCCATTGATTGGGCATCAAAGAACTATTAGCCAGCTGATCTACGTATGCATGCGGATATTTTGGAGGATACCTAATCCATGGTAACCTGTATAGAGATCATGAGATCATGTACAGTCAAGATTATGACACAAATCCATGATCAATTATGGAAATTATCAGTTTGTATACAAAGAACAGGGGCGTGGCGATTTTTAAAGTACCAAATCGACGGAGATATATTCCGATTCATGTCCATGCTCTAATAGCAATGGCAAATATATTGATGGTAACATTAAGACGTTAGGACATGGCCGTAGCCGTGTACCTCATCGGTGGATGTCTCCGTCGATTGAGCATCCTGAAGAAATATGTTGGGTTAGAGACACATGTATTGGTGAAATATGCATTATATATTTGCTCGTGGCCTTACCTTGCATTTGACACCGGCGAGCCTCGGAATATATCTCAGTAGATTGGGCATGCTAACACTATACGTTTACATGCCTAAGCCATGCCAATCAGAGTATGCATTGTTGAGATATGTTCATTCAATATCGATACTAAGGGCAACATATTCAGGTGTCAGCTGACCCCTCGTGTGGGTCCACATAATGGCCTCCTTCCATTTTCGTGGGTTTTACAACGAAAAGATGCACTATCTACCTCTAGCTCAACTTTGGCATGTAAATCGTACGGTGGGGGGTGGGGTGTGTAAATTGGGCTCGCTCAACCTAACTAGTAATAGTGTGATCCATTTCTATATATGTCCGCCCAGATATGGCTAAGCTCCGGCAATTCATTACACGTGTTGGGTTCTATTTATATACTTTGAATCCCGCCTTCTTATGTAACTATGCATGTACCGAGCTGCATTGCCAGTAACAGCACGTGGTTAAATACGTTTCAAAATTGCCAACAGCATGATTATTAAATAGTAAAATCATTGGGCCTACAATGGATGAATCCGATCTGTCACTAAGTGTATGAAGCCATAGTCAACCACGGCTCGTGCAGGCTGATGTCACGATCATAATTGACAAAACTACGCTGAAATGAAGCTGCAAAAGTCCGCCAAGTGTACTAAGTGTATGCCTTAGATGGATTTACTATTTAATAAATAATCTGTTGAAGATTTGGAGCTAATTTGATAGGGCGAGGTTGCTGTCATAGGCAGCGTCAGTACCCAGTTATCTTACTTTATAAATCTTCAACAGCTTACCGTTATAGTTATCGTGATATTGGGATTCTTGGAAGTCAGCGATCGATCGATCCCAACACGAGCGACGTGTAGGTGGAGCTTAGCTAGGAATAGATCCCTCCATTCGTGCACGAGGCGACTATTCAATGCTCGTGACGGAGCTAGATATGTCATTCATTGTGCATTTTTGTGACTCCAGCCTAATTGTGATGTAATTGATTATGATGTCATATACTTGAGTGACAGATCGGATGTATCAATTTCCTTACTGACATATTTACCTGGGGCAGGTTAGTGTGGCATGTAATATTCATAAATGTGGATATTTATGCAGCCGTTTATATATCCAAGGTCATATCGTGTTGTGGATACTACAATCATTAGATTTCTTACATCACAGATGATTGCTCATATGCGTGGTTCGAGTTCTGTGGATCATCCCATCTCGTCGGAAACGATATCTCTATTATAAATTGAGACGCATAATCTCTCAGGAATATCGCATTGTTGCGCAACAATGAATGCGTCTGAAGGTTTTAAATCACGACGCAATTGGAAAATTACTCAAGATGCGGAAATTATATCATCTTTTCAGGTTTAGAAATGTCATAGCAGTGAGAAATTGAATGAAGACTGTTTTCATGTCGTTATAAAACACATTTATAGTACAGTTAATCTGGCTATTGATAAGGATACCCAGCCCAGTATGACATTTTTTAACACGACTTCATCCGCTATTCCGATATATCTAGATATATCGCGATATGTACGCGCTATATACCGTACGGATTAGAAATAAGTTACATTGTTCCCAAAACAAAAAAAACCAGAAACACATTTGTTAGTACAATTTTGCACGCGACGTAAATACAGTTATGTTGAGTATTGTGGAGTTAATTTGATTAATATCCTTTGCTGCATCAGAAAACAACGAATTTCCGATCAAATTAAGTTTAAAATAATCAGCAATACGTTTAATTTGGTTTAAATTTTTACTAGGGAGCCATTTAAAGTCGTTTCTCAGCAGGACTGTATCACAGTATCATCGAGGGATACATAGCTGTATTGTGCGTTTTCTTCCTGCCTACCTACAATGGACATTTTCAGTTTTAGTTACACCCCGCCCATCCGCCTTGCCCTGCCCATGCTGGGATCGATCGATCCCTGAACCCCCCTGATTATTAATGTTCAGAAAACTATACAGGTGTGTTGTTGAATAATTTGAAACTAATTTGACTGCGTGCTATGGCAGCATCAACGCCCATTCAAATTAGTTTCAAAATATTCAACAGCATATTTATTAAATAGTATGGACGCACAATTAGTATAACGTGTCAGACGATAAAGCGTTTAAGACGGACTAAGTCGAGTCATTCATGCGATGCGATACTTGATTATTAGATCCTAAACACCACGTACATGACGTCATTTGATGGCTGGATAAACTGGAAAGGTTAGTTGCGGTTAGGTACATCTCTAGACTCTCATCGAAGCGGTAATACTCGTACTCGGGCATCTTATTTGATATAGACAAGCATTTGAATTTGACATCAAGGTTGACAGGTCCCTTTTATCATGTTTCTGGATGGATGTAGCAGTGCGTGCGTGCGTGCGTGCGTGCGTGCGTGCGTGCGTGCGTGCGTGCGTGCGTGCGTGCGTGCGTGCGAGCGTGCGAGCGTGCGAGCGAGCGTGCGTGCGAGCGTGCGAGCGTGCGTGCGTGCGTGCGTGCGTGTGCACATGCACGTACGTACGCACGCACGTACGTACGCGAGCGTGCATGTACGCACACCTGCACGTACGTACGTACGCTCGCACGCACATGTGATTCACTTATCATTGTATATCCATCTAGTGTGTAATTACATACTCCGGTTCAGTGGCAGCCATGCACATACATCCCCGGAAATATGTATTTCTAATACCATGTGTATATTATTCTGAACATATGATGATAATGATGATGGCGATGGTGATGATGGTGGTAACGGCGGACACAACAACGTCGACGCTGATGATGATTTGAAATCTAAAATAATTAGATGTAGCGATATTTCGTTGTGCAATAATAACGCGCAACATTGATTTGCGACAGTTTAAAAATAGTGAAATATGGTAAGACAATTTCCAGAACGGACCTTGAAATTAGAAATAATAGCTTATCTAATAAACTAAATATCAAACCCGTTGCCATTTCCTACCAAATGTAAACACTGATTTAAGACTCCTGAAAACTCGCAGTAACTAAGATTTTTTTTACTAAACTCGTGTGAGAAATTCGGTACTAAATGGCAATTCAGTTTAGTTCATGTATATATACTATATCATGTATACATATGGCGTCATGAAAGAACGTGAGGCAATTCAGCTTTCCAGAGTACCCACCCATCATATGACGTCATAATGAACTGCGTGATGTATACAATGACATCATAATGAATGACGTCATGAATTACGTCGATAAGTACTTCACGAACGCATATTTGAAGACGGTCTATGCGCTGTTGTACAAATTGTTTGCTTTTACTATTTAATAAATATTCTGTTGAATATTTTGAAACTAATTTGACTTGGCGCTGTTGCTGCCATAGGCAGCAACAGACCCAGTCAAATTAGTTACAAAATATGCAACAGCTTCCCTGTAAAGTTTTCAGGAAATTGATAGCTAGGGCATTTGGGGATCGATCAATCCCAACACGGCAAGGTGTGGGTGGAGCTTAGCTAGTGATGGGCGGGGCATAGCTAAAATGGAAAGGTCCATTACACATCCCCGCACAGATTCTATTGCCACCAGTAATACAACCCGTGATTACCTTATTTGAAGTAACCCTTGAAATTCCCGCAATAAAAGCTCGGCTTGTATGGTCGCTTACTCGATGTCAGAGGCCAATATAACAAGATCAAGGGGTCCAATCAATCTAAGCACAGCGCGCGTACCGATGAGAATACGATTGCAGTTTCGACCTCTATAACGAGTCTCGCGCGAATGTGATGGATGGGTCCGATCTGTCACTCACATATATGACGCCATACTCAAATCCGTGACCAGTTAGGTGACTTCAGAAACATAATGACGTAACGCTCCGTCGTGAATATCGAAAAGTCCGTCACTAGAGTACGAGTTGTATGCCGCTGCTGGTGCTGTTGAATATGTTGAATCTAATTTGACGGGGAGCTGTTGCTGCATGTGTAGCAACAGCCCCCATTCAAATTAGTTTCAAAATATTCAACGACTTACTTTTATATTTACATTAAGATTTAGATCCTGGGAAACCAGGTTTCAAAGTTTCAAATTAATTCCAGCACGGATACAATCTCCGTGGACCCTAGCCAGAAAATGGCGGGGCATAGCTAGAAATTGACTCCTTTATTGGAACATACCGATATGGGTAGAGCTTCCAGCTGTCGCTCTGTGAACGCCCTACAGCCTCTGTCTTATTGGACTGGATTAGGTTCATTCGGTGAATTTATATCTGAATACCGCTTATCGATGGATGACGAAGATACTCGCTTGCCAGTGCTCAGAGTGTAGCCAGTCTCTGCGAATTGGTTCAATACCCTCACCCTGGATGTGCCTGTGTGTGCGTGTGCGTGTGTGTGTGGGTGTGGGGGGGGGGGGGGGGGGGGCTGGGGTGGTAGTATTGCGTTCGGATCTGCATGGCTGTGTGTTTGTCTCTGTGCCTGTTTATGTGTCTCTGCATGCCTCCCTGTGAATCCTGAGCTGTATCGCACAAACATCTGAGCCGACCTGGCTCAACCTTTAAAATAAAGGCAATTTCCAGACGGTGACTATGATCCGGATAAGAGAACCCAGATCAGGATTGAATCAAAATCTGGAGCTATGGCTATCTTGAAAACCACTCGTCCGAGTTGACTCTCATTTTCACATGGGAAATGGTGTACCAATACAGTCAGATTCTATCATTCAACAACTTTGGGCGTGGTCAGAAAAATCCGAGGAAAATGCGGAGATTCTGACACAAATTAGGATAATCTAAAGATAATTCAGAAAATCCGAAAAATATATCGAAAGCTTATAGAGGAGGTCATTCCAGCGGTCAATTTTCAAAAAATAATCTCTTTTCCTTGAGCATTTCTCAGGTCCACTGCAGAAGCGCTTTTGGACAGTTTGAAAGGTAACGTGTTAACGGGATGCTGGTGAAATCCATGTAAGTGACATTATTGAATATCAATGCGTCACAGGCTGTGTATTTTCACATGCGACAACATGTAGCATTAGTATAATTTCACATCAAACTGACGGTTTAGATTTACACCAAGAAACGCAGCAAATGGTATCGATGAGATTTTCGATCTCTATTGTATTTCCTTAGAGGACTCCAAGTAACACCCCACCCCTCCCAACCCAACGGGGCATGATTAAGAAATAGAGCAGGTCCTAAGACCTTCGTACTAACACTATACAGCCAACCAAGAAGGGGACTCCGGATTGAGGGCGGGGTATTCTCACAGAAAATAAATCTATTTGCTTTCAGATGACATCTCCTGCGAATCTGGAGGGTGGGTGGTCGCTTAAAGGGTTGCTTATGGATAATAGTCGGGGAAAATGGGCCAAGATTTGATTCAGGCTTAAGCATGCCTTTGATGTTATAAAGATCAGTTGCAAAAACTTGTTACAAATAACACGCCATTGTACAAGTAGGCATAATGTCTGAAATAAAACGTTCTGTTGCATTATTGATGCCATTAATATGTCGATTCTTTCAAAGCAGTCATACGAAACCTGCATGGACAGGTATCACACAAGAGGACGCAGGTCATATATGTGTGCTTTAGGATATAAGATTCATGGAATGTATACAATAAATATGACGTACAATCTGAAGTATTGATTTTATCACCAAGACAGAATGGTAGATCAATAGAGACCCTTTCATTACTAAGGACCCATTTAGTAGCTAATATTAGATTCTGTGTTTACCTTAACTATGGTGTTGCTGAATATTATTAAGCGTACTGTCCGAGACGTTGCCAGCTTTCAGCAACACGGATTTCTTAGGGAACATAAATTATTCGGTCAACAACTGAATGAAGATAGGTACGGCATGGTAATCGTTCATAATTACAGTGTTTATGATAACAAATGCACCCATTCATGTATTCTCCAGATATAAGTATATGTTCATGGCCTAGTTAGTTAAATGGGCACAGATGCGTCTATATTTAGCAAAGCGTATATATGTTGTTAATCACCGGGTATTGTTCTATTGGAATATACCTAGACACGCCGATCTATCTATGGAGCGCGAGTGTCCGTGCCCAAGCGTTTCCATTCAAAACATTATTTCTAGGGTCATGATTCAGAGGTGTGTCAACATCAGAAAGGCGATAGAATATCGAGCACATCACGACATACATAACAATTCACCTTTCCAGAATATCCACCTATCAAGCTGATGCCATATGACGTCATAATCACCTAAGCAGTATGCATGAAGACGTCATAATCATTACGTCATACATAATTATGTATGGCTCTTAATAATCCGGCACGGTTTTTTTGGAAATTGATGGTCAGGGGTTTCAGAGATGGATCGATCGCAACACGATCGAGGTGTGGGTGGAGCTTAGCTAGAGATGGTCGGGGGATAGCTAAAGATGGAAGGGCCTATTCCGTAAGCAGTATCCGTGCTAACAGAATCCTGATGCCGTTTTCTTAGAACGCATAAGAATAGCAGATTCAATGGAAATTCTTATTATCGACCTGGTCAAAAACATTTCTGTTCGAAATATCGTCCAAAAATCTATACACGTTGCTATTAACGGTAAACCATTTTTTCACCGCATTATCACGTTTCCCATTCACGTTTTGATCCGGATGCTTCCTCATAGTCAGTATTGTGAACGTAAATAATACCAAAGCAATCCCACGGATACACATTCATGCGCACCACAGTTCCAAGGCTGCGATCTAGCTCTGCCCCAGCCACGTCCATATAAACTCCACCCACTCTGCACGCGTGTTTGAATCCATTTAACCATTGAAGCATGAATCGCGAGAAACTTAATTCCAAGGTAACGAGACAGTTAAGCAGGTGCCTACTTTGAAACTAATTTGAGTGAAGACTGTTGCTGCCTTCGGCAGCAATAGTTTCGATTCAAATTAGTTTCAAAATATTCAACAAAATATGTATTACTTCAACTGTAAATTCATTAACGACATTCTATGCAAAATCTTACTGACAGACAATTGTCCCATTCGCTATGAGCCTACACCGTTTGAGCTAGCAACTGACGTAGTTTGCGTACGCCATCATATGACTGAGTTACAGACATGATCCCTCCATGGGGTAACCACGCCATAAGTATCAATAACTTTATATTAAAAATCCATCACACCCGCTACACGATCCTTATCCTGATCATAGGTTGAGCTGCGCCGACGAAGGCACATTTAATCCTATGAGCTTAGAGGTCGCGGAACACACATTTTGGAGCAATAGTACAGAGAGGCAGGTTGATACGACCTACTTTTGCAAACAACCTGTCGTTTAACTGTCATTCTCTCTTCATCATTTGTATTCCAATATTGACTTCGTGTGCATATGTGTAATCTGCACATCCATGTTTGGTGTACTTAGCACGCATATGCACACGGATGATTAAATGACGGGGTGATCCATGGTGCGGGGGTTGAGTCCCTATTATTTCCAGTCTTTGTTAATGATTTGCCGACTAACAGCTTAAACATCCGGCGATTAGTTGCAGATGACACCTGTTTATACGTGATATATGATACTCTTGAGGCACCAAATCCAGTGGTCAATCATCGCCTTGAAGTGATACCACAATGTGCAACTACCTGGCTCACTGAAATTAATACCTCTAAAACAACTTACTTATTTATCTCATAATGGTATGATCCAACTGGATTTCCAATATCATGCATAGAATATTCACAGTACACTTCATTGGCTTGCACATCTGGATTCGTTGCTAGCAAATGCCTAACGCACGGCCTCGTTATTTAAATGTGTCAAAGATATACTTGACGGAGACTGTTTTGAAATAATATGCACGCGTTCTATTAGACCACTCTTAGAACAAGCGAGCCCGGTATGCGCATCTCATTTCATCACACATGTGCGCACATGCCACAGTATATGATTTCATGAACATGCATTGTTTCTGGTTTCCTACAACGATAGCACTTGCAGTATTGTATTGCCGCTATTGGTAGGAAACACATTATACTGCGGACTGCGCATTATATATGGGATTCCGCATAGCCATATACAATGGCTGTGTAACACCACGCCTTCGGGTGCATTACGAATTCGTCACGAACGGCCAGGTGGTTGCATAATGCAAGTTTTTTCGATAGAAATTTGGTTTTGTAGCTGCAAACGTGTGGTCCTATAAGACCGCGTTCCATAAAACAGCTATGGCCTGCCAACATCTGCGTGGTCAGTATGGACAGGTTTGACGGTACCTTATTCATCATACAAATTGATTAATATTGCATGACCCACGTTTCTTCACATTTACGAACATATACGTATGTTATTGTGATCCTTACATTCGTTAGTAGGTAAACATGTGACGCAATACGCTCTCCTGGTTGGTCTATAACCGAACACTTCTTTACAACTCGCAACTGGCCGGCGTACGCGCAACAGTCGCCAACCAGTTGAAAATAGTAAACATGTTTAATCTTCGGCAAATAGTCTCTAACTGGTTGTATACCAGCGTACATATTACGATTTCATATCTTACGACTCCGAACAACCCCCCCCCCCCCCCCCCCCCCAACTCCGAACAACTATTCGCCAATTAGTTGTGTCTTAAGGCGTGCGCCGGGCATATTAGGCAGCAATTTATTCCAATCAAATTCACCTTTCCAGGGTATCCATCCATCACCGGACCTCGTATGACGTCATAATCAGCTCAGCGTGTGCATGGTGACGTCACAATAATTACGTCATAAAGGGTTCCATATAGACCGTCGTCAAATCTCAAACAGTCCGACAATTGTATGTCTTTGTAATCCTTTGCTATTTAATAAACATGTTGTTGATTATTTTGAAACTAATTTGACTGGGCGCTGTTGCTGCCTTAGGCAGCAACAGCACCCAGTCAAATTAGTTTCAAAGTAGACAACTGCTTACCTGTGTATTTTTGGGAAATTGATAGCGAGGGTGTTCAGAGATCGATCGATCCCACCCTGAGCAAGGTGTGTCGGTGGAACTTAGCTAGAGATGGCGGGGCATAACTAAAACCGGAACCATTATGTTCAAAACATTCCACAGAGAATTCCTAATATCGTGTTCAAAATTGCACTAACCAACACGTTTCAGCTTTGCTTTTGGAAACCAATTAAATTATTTCTGGGTTGTACTGCACATTGTACGTGGGCCGCTTATATGTTGACATTTAACGCGTTAGAAAAGATCACGAATATAGGTATATGTATTTGTGTAAAGTGTGTTCATAATTCTGCGTATTCGTGAAATATAGAACAATATAGCGATACCTGGAGGCTATTCTGTTATATATCACAATGCGTATATTATGCAATAGGCCTACGCGAAACCCTTTGGACCCGAAAGACCAAAACACCAAACTCCCGGAGGGTTTTATAAATATTCTGTTAGGTATTTTGAAGCTAATTTTACTGGGAACTGTTGGTGCATATGGCAGCAACATGTTCCTGTAAACTTGGTTTCAATACACTCAACAGCTTACCAGTATGATTGCTTTAAAATTAAGATTCTGAGAAGTCAGGGTTCACGGGGTTAAAGCACAACGCTAGAGGTTTCCTCTAGGCCCCTGCATCTGCAGCTTGGTGAGTGCACAAGTCGACACTTGTTGTCACTTGTTCATCATACATTGCTTATACATTTGAATGCATTGCGTTACTTACATACTACCGTATAAGCGGTCACATTATTTTACAGATGCGCAGCTAGTCTTTAATAATTACAAAAAAAACCCGAACGTATACACTTTGCAGGCTAATACATGAAATTATTAAGCAATTCAAAAAAAATTATGAATCTATCGCACAAGCACAGCCAACACGCATAGACAGCAACGTCGTTCACCAAAAGTGTTGGAAAATGTACACCAGTCTCTTTGCTATTGTTACAGTAAGAGACATCAGATAGGTAAGGGTCGTGTGTCTGGCTTTGCTGTTTGATAGGACTGTGAGGAAATTTGCTTAAAGCTGTATTTCACTTTCAACTTAATAGAATTGTTCGAGCAATAATGGCATTATTACCGGCAACACTCATATCAGCCAAAAAACGGCTTCTGTAATGGTCTTTCGAAATTTCCATTTGTAGACCAAGATGACACTATTTTTTAAAAGTTACCACTGGAATGACTGGCTCGATAACCGATCCAGTTATTTCAGTGGTAAATTTTCAAAAAATAGTATTCTCTTGGTCTGCAAATGAACATTTTAAATGAAAAAATTGAAATTTTCATGAGCAAATTTAAGTATTAAAGGTTTAAGAAATGACTTCTCTATTGCAGCCACTACATCATCAATCTACCGACTAGCATACCACCACCCCATTAGCCATTTGTCCACGAAAGGCCGTATCTCAATACCCACTTTGAGGAATGTTAGGCTGCTTATTTTTTAAACTAATCCGACTTAAATCTGTTGGTCCCCATGCTGCCGACCACAACTTGGACACACCTCTTCGGGACCGTACGGATACTCTCACTCGAGCATGTTGCACCCAAAGCCGTTGACGCCGACGTGGAAACACGTCTTCATAACGCCACGGAGAAACATCACGCAAAGTTTAGAGAACATCCCGCCATCAGGAGTTATTGAAAAATTAGTCAAATGTGTCCACTTTGAAAACAATGTTGTTGAAAATTGTTGCGGTTTCGTCTTAGTGTTTTACCCAAAAATTGGGGTATCTCTTTATGCCCCTAGGGGCTAGTTTTCCCACAAGATCCGAAAAGATCCCTTCAGTAGAACCAAGAATTATTGAACAAAACGTCTTAAGAAAAGAAAGAAGTAGCCCTCCATTCTGACAGTAACCCCGTCGTGCATCGAGTAACCCCCGGTGTGTATCGAGTAGCCCTGTCGTTTATCGAGTAACCCCGTCGTTTATCAAATAACTCCGTCGTTTATCGAGTAACCCCGCCGTTGTTCGAGTAACTCCACCGTCTATCGAGTAACCCCGTCGTTTATCGACGCGGGTTAAAATAGCATATTTTATTAGCGCAATCTAGGCTTACGTTAATAATATGCTAAATCGGATATGTTAGAAAATAAAACAGAGTTTCAAGTAGGGCATACGCTATGGCGGAATTTGTTTCAGTCGTCGACAGATCTGTTTTACATTAGTAATATGTATGAAATATTATGTTAATAAATATGTTATGTCTAATTTGCTTTAGCATCATTGATGGCCTCTCAGGTCATGTTCAAAACATTAAGCACGCACATATTAAAAGTCGGGAACCAATCGAATGATTGGAGAGCGCGTGATAGATATTTATTTGTCTTTTAACTATTTAATATTCGAATTTGTTCAACACAATTTCAAATTGTTCATAGAAAATGTTAATTTTCAGACCAAGAGAATACTATTTTTGAAAATTTACGACTGAGATGACTGGCTCGGTTATCGAGCCAGCCATTCCAGAGGTACATTTTTAGAAATAGGTTTCTTTTGGTCTGCGAATTATAATTTCTCAATACCGCTACAGATGCTGTTTTGGTTGATATGAATGCTAAAGGGTTAAGATACACTTTGTATGCTTCGATGTTAAGAAAATCTCAAGAACATAAACAAACACCCCCAACCACACCGCACGCAACCAACACCAAACCGCGCACCGCGCACGGTCAAACCGTGCGAATACAAACACGCACGCACACGCGCGCGAACGCACACCGGCACTCTACAACGACACGTGCACGCATATACTGCACTACAACTTTTCTCGCCGTTAATCTTTGGAATCCCAGAGCGTAAAGACAGCGATACAAGCAAGCTGTTGATATTTTGAAACGTGTATGGCAGCAACAGCTAATTTGACTCGAAACTGGAGAGAGGCAGACACTGTCAGCGCACCCAGTCCCGTTAATTTCAAAATATTCAACAGCCTACCTGTATCGGTTTCAGGAGATTGATAGTCAGGTAGTTCAGGGATCGATCGATCAAAACACGGGCGAGGTGTGGGTGGAGCTTAGCTAGTGGTGGGCGGGGCTTAGATATAACTGGGTGCATCCATTATCCGCGTTGATCCGAGTGTCATGTGTTGAGGCACGCGTCTAGATTTCCTGGACATTCACCAAGACTTCAAATAGAAATCCTTAAATCAAGCTCCCAATGCCAGACACGTGTCACTCCACGCGACATGGTCAGATAGTTTATATACCCCTCATCATTGAAATGATGGCCTCGCTTCTGACACTAATCGTGCCAGAGGATATGAAATATGTATCAGCTTTCTACAGTACAACATATAAATAACGTGCTGTACTGTTGCATATTTGGAATATAATTTGATTGGAAGTGGCGGCAATGACTTCCAATCAAATTAAATCCAAAATAGTCAACAACATTTCTTACACGATGTCCAAAAGAATCTAAATTTTACTAACCAACATATTTTTTGTATTTGTTTTAGAAAAATGTTGGGTTATTTATGAGATGCGCTGTGCGTATACACTAGATAGCACAGGTAAAACAAAAATTAAGCGAAATATAATATACATAGTCGATCATAATACTGTCAAGACAGCTGCTAACGCGCGTGCGTTAGTACCTGTGAGCTGACGAATAGCCTTGACTATACGTTCGTGCACGCACGAATATGCGCGTGTGTTGTGGCGCGAAAGAGCCATTGGTTGCCGACCCCAGAAATCTATCAAATTTAGGTGTTTTCTTCGTGTGTTTATCAGGTATTATCAGGTGAAATATTACTTGAGCATATGTGTTGCTCACCTCATGGATTCACCCATGTTGCACGACGAGAGTCTTGGAACAGCCAGTGAATTATATTTTTTTCTGACCTCATATCTCGATATGTTCACACTAAATGTGCTGAATTGCTGTTTAATATCGGAATCCAGTCTCTCAGGCAATTAAATCGCGTCATAATCAACTACAACGTGACGTGAATGATGACGTCATACTCAATTACGTCATGAGTGGCACGATTTAGTCCGTCTTAAACGCTTAAGGCAGCAATTGCATCAAGTCAAATTAGTTTCAAAATATTCAACAGCTTACCTGTAGCGTTTTCGCGAAATTGATAGTCATGGAGCTCAGGAATCGATCGATCTCAACACGGGTGGAGCTTAGTTAAAGATGGGCGGGGCATAGCTAAAACTGGATTCCTCCATTATGTATGTAAGTTCCATTGTACTAATTAGGAATGGTTATTGATCACAATCATAGTTCGCGCAACAAGCAGCTAATAATCACAACGTAGCGATTTAAACTAGATGATGGAGGATACTGCCCGCCAGCGATCCCGCCCGCCACCTGCGCGCCCGCCAGTCCGCCCGACCAACAAACCACCTGCCCGCCTTCCCGCCTGCTGGTATGTTTGCCTTCTACCCTCAGCATTCATGTTCCCTGTCTGCCTGTCGCCCGCCCGTACATACAACCGTCTCTCTGTATACCTGCCCGCATGCCTGCCTGCCTCCCCATCTTTCCATCGGTCCATCACTCTAAATTTAAAAAAACGTGTGGCCGGATTTCCGAAATGCAAAACTTTGCTCTTGATAGAGAAACAATTCCGAACACATTTTACAAAATCCAAAATCAGGCATATGACGGACGAAGGTTTGCAATCGCTAGTTATTCGTACTTTACGTCTACTGCAAACGAGAAAAAACCCCTGCAAATTGTATTGTGAGCTGCAGCAGCCTATTGTAGCAACAACTTCTCAATTTTTCAATCTTGCAAAATACGCAACAATTTATTTTTATCCGTAATCGTAGTTGTTGTGTTGTTTATCAATAGTTGACAGGCTTAACTCTTTGCACTTATATATCAACATTATATCCCTTTTTACATTCTTTTGAAAGACAAACTGAAAGAATTTTTCGAAAAAATTTTAGTATATTTTTTCGGTCATGGAATTTTAGTGGAAGATGTTGTTGTCTTGGATATTAAAATCGTTCAGTAAATTTCCTTTCCAAAAATACACCATTTTATTTGGTAGACTACTGGCTCGGTTAAAGACAAAGTATTGCCCTCAGAGTGGCAAGACTTGAGCGAGTTATAGGAACAGTATGTACTTATGACACGCACAAGTACATTTTGAAACAAATACGGACATAATAACAATATACCGTAAAAAATAATTGAAAAAATCGGAAACAGATTAAAACGAACTGTTGAATATTTTAAATATTTTGAACATAATTGAATTTGCAGATAAGGCAGTACTATCTTCCAATCCAATTATGTTCAAAATATTCAAAAGACTATTTCTTACTAATTAACATGTTTCTCTGTTTGTTTTGTAAACGTGGACACTTATTTCTGAGGTGACCTGTACTAATTAGGCAATATCTATATATCAATATTTGTATTTTATCTTACCTGTATACGTGCGGTTCATGATTACGCCGATACCGCCGCTAGAATTATATAGATCCTGCATCGATCCTACCTCAGTGACACCGCCGATGGTACTGGTTCCGCTGCTAAACTCACCATCACTGTTAGCGCCGAGACAGCAGTACTAATAATGCCGGCTATAGCAGCACCTGCTACAGTTACTAGCAGTGCTGTTATACACGACGCTCTGGTGCTGTGCCAGCGAGCGAAAACGAGTGCTGGAATTCTTGCGGATCTGTCATGAAAGTGGGAAAAAGAAAAATGCTGCGATTGATCGCGTGATGCAACTACTATGGAGTCTCAACGGAAATGAGTTGATGTCTGATTGCAAGAAAATGCTGTAGAAATGAAAGTCTTAGTGCTGTGTATTTTAAAATGTATGAAGAAAGAACAATGACACATGGGATTCCCCCCAATCGAGGCTAATGCAATTATATGCCGCAGTGTTTACAAGTTAGGGGGGTAAATGGCTCAATAATTACGTTGCTTAATAAAACATTGCTGTTTCCTGGAAATACGTGCCCTGGAGGTTCAAATCGGTGATTAGGGACAGATGTACAACTAATGACATGATTTTACCACATTGCCTCTGCGGGGAGATGGTTTCTTTTGGAATTTTAGAAAGGATAACAGTCCATGCTTACCGTATCCATGTGACGGTTGCCCGTTAACAATTTAACCCTCATATCAGCCAAAACCCGCTTCTGCAGTGGTTTTGAGAAATGTCGATTTGCAGACCAAGAGCATTTTTGAAAATAACCGAGCCAGTCATTCCACTGGTAACATTTTAAAAATATTGGTCTGCAAATCGACATTTTCCTTGGGAAAATGTAAATTTTCTTGAACAAACTTAAGGCTTAAAGGGTTAAAACGTTACAGACCCGAGTCTAGCAAGGACATGTCATATGGAACATGAACACCTGTACAGGTACAGCGAAAATTCGCCCACACAGCGTACCCCATTGGTTGTACAAGCGCACCCATAGCAATGCTTAAATGTATAGTGCATATGCGAACCAGTGGACAAATCCGAATTGTCAATTATATGGCGTCGTAATCAATTATGGCACTTGTAGGCTGACGTCAGAATCATAACTGGCAGCGAATACTCCGTCATGAAGTTGGAATAGTCTGTCCAGTGTATGAATTGCATCTCGTTGGTGGAGTTACTGTTTAGTAATAAACATTATGTTGACAATTTTGAAACATGTGTGACCGGGCACTATTGCTGTCATAGGCAGCAACAGCAACCAGACAAATTAGTTTCAAAATATTCAACAGCTTACCTGTGTAGTTACCTTGAAAATCGGATTCAGATAAGTCAGGATTCGAAGTAGGCAATATAAATCTATCCAAACACGCTCAAGGCGTGGGCGTAGTTTCGCTCTGATGGGCGGGGCCTAGCTAGAATTCGATTCATCAATTGCTATAGGATGCATACGGCATACGATGGAGGAATCCAATTTTAGCTATGCTCCGCCCATCTGTAGCTAAGCTCCACCCACGCTTTGTCCGTGTCTGGATCGATCGATCAATGCACTTTCTGAAACCTCATTTCCCGAACACTACACACGTTAGTTGTTGAATATTTTGAAACTAGTTTGACCGGGTGCTGTTTCTGCCTCTGGCAGCAACAATACCCAGTCAAATTAGTTTTAAAAATATTCGACAGAATGTGTATTAAACAGTAAAGACATACGAACCGCACATAATGTCGGACTATTATACATTTAGGACGGACTAAATCGAGTCATTGAGTATTATGTCATATGACGTCATATGATGAATTGGAAAACTGGAATGTTCTATTGGCTGAATAAGACATTCGTATAGATGTTTCTGAAACGATGCTTGATAGTTTGAATTCGAATGTAGATGAGGACTGGGTCTTGCACCTGGAGATGCCGTTGTCACCGTCAGTCAGGCGTAGTTCACATGTAACCAACTGTAAATTATTTCAGGTTGTTTCAGATTGTCGCCGCTGATTTTATTTTCCAATAATATCTTGAGCATTTTATAATTATATGTGCATTCCATTCTGGGATAGCATTCCTGTACAGACAATAGCAGCTACGCAGCGAGAGTGGTTCCATAAGGAAAAGCAGTACAGTTTGCCTCAGGTTAAATTTCCAGACCCCCCCCCCCCCGCAACGCCCCCCCCCCCCCCCCAATCAGTTGAAGATTATCTGCGACACTCTGCGACAATGTGGGAATCGTGTTCCTATAAAATGTGTTGCGTGTACTAAGTGATCTGCGAGAACCGCAGATCGATTACGGCTGTTTACAGATTTTATGGGAGCCAAACATAAATGGGAGTTGTTTCTCGGCTACATTAGAGAAATGAACTCCGAAGAGAGATCGAGAGAGAGAGAGAGAGAGAGAGAGAGGGGGGAGGGAGGGAGAGACTGAGAGAGAGAGAGAGAGAGAGCGAGAGAGAGAGAGAGAGAGAGAGAGAGAGAGAGAGATCAGGATCCAACATATATAAATCGATCCTAACGCGCACAAATCACGTGTGCGGCATAGCTAGAAATTGGTGGGGGTAGTTAGAAATGGGTGCGGCATGGCTAGCAATGTGCGCGGCATAGCTGGAAATGGGCGCGGCTTGTGTTGACAGTCATGCCCAGACACTGGGCTTTCCACAAAATCGGCATTGACATGTCACGAGCCCTCGACACAATTAAACGTTCAAATACCCTAGATGTACTACGCCAGGCCTGTTGTAATGAAGATGAGCTACTACAAATAGTCAGACCAGTGGACTACTGCTCGCAGATACCAAGCTGAGAGTACAAATCAAGTCATTGAAGTCTGTAGAGTTTGCACCTGTTACCTTGCTGCTGCATTGAAATCCGTGCCGGAAAGTTCCACAAAACCACCCAGCAGTTTCAATAATGAGTATGCCGCTAGAGAGGGAATATGCCGACGATGTGGACTTTATAGACGAGAAAAAGAAACCCCTTGACGAGCTTCTCGCAATAGCTGCAACCAAGCTAAAAATAAATAATCTCTTTATGAATGAATCAAAAACAGAGTTCACCCACATATACCTATCTACAAAGCATGAAACTAAAGAAAATGACGGCCAACTTCGTGGCGGAGAACCATGGAGGAAAAGTACAATCCTGGGCTCACTGCTTTGCAGTACTGCTGATATTGATGCATGCTGCGCCATGGGGAACATAGCTGTCCAGTCCATCTGGAAGCTATGGATTCGTAGATTAAAGATGCCCTTGACAAAAAGGCTACGTTTATACAATGCAACCGGCGTATTCTTGATGCTGTATAACAGTACCAGCTGGGCAGCTTCAAAGGCAGCTCTAGACAAACTCGATGCCTGCCACCGCAAACACATACTGGACACCGATGGCCAGACAGTATAATTTCCAACGATATACTATGCCAGATGTGTAATACGTCGCCGCTGTCTGTAAAATCCGGCCAGCAAAATGGTCTATGTTTGGCCCTGTGCTAAAGATGCCAGAAGAGACACAAATTCAGAGAGTCTTGGAATTCGCCATTCTCGGAGCCAGCAAATACAAAGCCAGGAGAGGACGTCATTGCATACATCTGCTAAGCCTTCTACGAGGTGACATTAAGAAAGCAGGACTCGTTACGCTCAAGTCAAGAATGGACCTGGGGAAGCTAAGAACTTCGGCTGAGGACAAGACACAGTGGGCAAAAGCGAAGAAGGACTGATTGCACCTATAGCTTGTTTCTACTACTACATCCACAGAATACAGTACTCATACATAGCTAGAAATGGATCCCTCCATTAGTCTTACCAAGCATTTGTGTCGCGGACTTGCAATTGATAATCATTATCTTGAATAGTGTGATACTAATTTGAGTGGGCGCTGTTGCCGCTATAGGCGTCCATCATACGCACTCAGTTTATTGAGGGAAAGACGAGTACATTCCGATTAAAAGAGATATATATCTCGCACATGATATGTGTATTGATATCTTTGACTGTGCACAGAGTCGTCCAAAACAAACATTAATCGCATACAAAACTCTATACTCTTTGTTATACTAATCGAACCTGTGCGTCAGAATTCACCTTTCCAGAGTACCCACCCGTCATATGACGTCATAATGAACTGCGTACTGTGTACAATGACATCATAATGAATGACGTCATGAATGGCGTCGATAAGTACATCACGAACGCATAGGCGAAGACAGTCTATGCGTTGTTGTACAAATTGTTTGCTTTCACTATTTAATAAATATTCTGTTGAATATTTTGAAACTAATTTGGCTGGGCGCTGATGGTGCCATAGGCAGCAACAGCACCCAGTCAAATTAGTTACAAAATTTTCAAAAGAGTCCCTGTATAGTTTTCAGGAAATTGATAGCTAGGTAATTCGGGGATCGATCAATTCCAAAACGGTGAGGTCTGGGTGGAGCGTAGCTAGTAATGGGCGGGGCATAGCTAAAATGGAAAGGTCCATTGACGCGGGGTATGTTGTAGTCAATATGTGGTCGGTTTATACAGACAACAACAACGCGCATTGCCGATCCGATAATACAAAGCATTCCCGTGTTTCTTTAATGGCCGTGTACAGGGGGTGACTGCGACCTCTCTCCCAAGTATATAAAGTCATACTCAATTAAGTCACATGTAGGCTGACGTCACAATCATAATTGACTGAGAATGCTTCATCACGAAGCTAGCAGAGTCTGTCCAGTGTGCAAATCGCATGTCTTTGATGGAGTTACTAATTAATACACACTCTGTTGAAAATATTGATCTAATTTGACTGGTCCCACTTAATGGATAAACTGGAGAGGTGAATTAGACCATTATGTACCCTAGCTAGTTTATCTTAATGGGATCACTGAATGGATGAATACACTTTTAGTTTTAGCTATGCCCCGCCTACCTCTAGCTAAGTTTCGCCAACACTTTGTCAGTGTTGAGGGTCGATCGAACCATGAATTTCCAGAATACCAATATCAAGGAAACTGTATAGGTAAGCTGTTGGAAATTTGAAACTAATTTGAGTGGGTGCTGTTGCTGCTTACTGAATGGTTAATAAATAGTAAAGTGTGTATGCGCGTACGTGGGTGCGTGCGTGCGTGAGTGAGGTGTATCTTATTCTAGGACAATTGTATCTGCCATAACGATAGTCAACAGCTTACCGTTATAGTTACCTTGATATTGGTATTCTGGGAATTCGGGTTGCGATCGATATCAACGCGAATAAAGTGTGGGCGGAACATAGCTGGAAATGGGCGGGGATTATCTAGACATGGATGCCTTCCCTAATAACGCAGCTTATTGGGTTCATGCTGGGCCGATGCCTGGCCGATACTGAAAATATCTGGATGGTTTCTGCCCAGTACCGGCCCAGTAATCTGCGTCAGCTGGGTTTATTGTTCCTTTTCCTATGTTTCTTGTAATTCGTGATCGATAGCTAAGATGTTATTAAGGGTTGTTCACCTTCCATCACTCTACAATTATGCAGTGACTCTGTAGCCTGATTTCCATTCCTCCGGCATCAGTGTCCATACTCAGAATCCACAATGCACATACATATACAACGTATGTGGATAGTATGATTACTCATGGCGCCAAAGGCCGATGGGAGTAGAGCGACTAGTACTAACACATGACAATCGTATATAGCTATAAATACATAGGCATACATTTTTCGTACAATGGACACCTAACTTTAGCAGAGAAAAACCTATTTGAGCAGGTCTGAAAAGCAACGTTCGCTCAGCATCGACGTACTAAACAATTAGATCTATCCATACAAATCAAATACAACCATACCACCAAATGATAAAACCAATCCTCTATTAAGGCGATGCAATTATTGATGTCGAAATATGCAATTTAATAAAAAAAGCACATTTAGATTTTCTAAGACACCTTTTAAAAATTAATCTGCACACATAAATACATAACATTTGGGGAACTGCCAATAAAGGTATTAATAGAAAAGCGAATGATCATATACTGGATAAGGTTTATCTCAGGGAAGCAAATATAAATATCACTACACATATATAATTGTATGTTAATGGTTTTTAATGAAAACAGAAAACCATATAAATAGTTAACGTGCATTAAAACCGATCTAGATAATACAGTACACACATACCTTTGGAACACACGCACGATTCATAACACCAACATCCCTCAAGAAACATAGAGGACCGATTTATACAAGCATGGCTCGGCCAAATGCAGGAATTGTGGAAGGGTAAGATCTTTAACTCATTTAAGACTATTTCACCTTTCCAAAGTATCCATCCATCATCAGATCTCGTATGACGTCATAATCAGTTCAGCGGGTGTATGATGACGTCATAGTCATTACGTCACAAAGGGTTCCATATAGACAGTCACCAAATCTCAAATGGCCCGACACATTGTATGAATTGTATCTCTTTGTAATTCTTTGCTATTTAATAAACATGCTGTTGAATATTTTGAAACTAATTTGACTGGGCGATGTTGCTGCCTTAGGCACCAACAGCAACCAGTCAAATTAGTTTCAAAATACTCAAAAGCTTACCTGTGTATTTTTGGAAATTGATAGTCAGGGTGTTCAGTGATTGACCGATTCCAACACGAGCGAGGTGTGGGTGGAGCTTAGCTGGAGATGGGCGGGGAATACCTAAAACCGGAAAGGTCCATTGTAAAATGGAATAATACCTCCGTTAGACTTAGTGATAGAAATAGAATATTGTTCATAAGATCTTTAATTCTTTTTAAGACTAACTGTGAAACGGAATCATACCTCCGTTAGACTTAATGATAGAAATAGAATATTGTTCACTAGGTATAGGACCAGTAACCACTCATTCCACTAGAACATGGGAGGTGGGGAGGGCTACTACGAGAAGAGGGAACGTGTAGTATTTGTGACAAACACGAAATTTGAGATGAATATCATTACATTTTTATTTGCGATCTTTTCACACATTGCGATTAGAAAGGCTACCTAAATATTATCGTAAGCGGTCTAATTATTTTAAATTCCCCCCAGTTATTCGCTAGCAATAACGAAAAACATCTATCTAAGGTTTGTCAACTAATAAATGCATGTATTGAGTAATTCTTAAATGTCACAAACTGTCGCACAAACACAGCCGATAAACATAAGCCACAAAGATAATACCTGAAAACAAAGTGAAATTGTGATCGAAATAATAGTTAATATGAAACTAGCGTGCCTGAAAAGAACCAATGACATTACATCTAGACTATTTGTTTTAATGTTAACAGTTAATCTATAGAGATATGTAAATAGCATCTAGATTATCTTGCCACTGCATAAAGTGTATGTTGTGTATACCCCCTGTATCACATGTATGATCGGGAAGTAATAAATGAATCTTGAATCTTGGCGCGGGTCACACTCGTGTCCGAAGACCAACCTTGACAACCACTTTGAGAAGTACCCTATTCGCATACGCACTATTAATAGTTTTACTATGGTGTAGGCCACGCAAAATAAAAGCCATTCATATATTTAAAACACTTTTATTATTGAACATATATATTATATTTTCCAGCCGAGAAACACATGAAATAGTAGTCATGAAAATCAATTTGCAGCATTTTCTGCTCATAAAATTCACTGGACGTCTCCGGCACTTAGTAAGCGAGAGTCTCGTTGAGCGCGCCATTCTGCTAACGATCGTGGATTTCTACTACCACTTGCTCTCTATAACAAACGTCTGTGTAAAGATTGCCTCGCAGAATAATTGTGGCGATGGCACGTCGAAAAGAAGCACGCCGTTCTATGTAATATAGTGCTTTGTTGGTTGTGTGAGAGACGATGGCAAACAATCAACGGAAAGCAGCTCAATTACTAAATCTAATTTAACCCTTTCATGGCGAAACCGGCCAAAACATGCCTCAGTAACGGTCTTGAGGAATGTCTATTTGCAGGCCGAAAGAAGACATTGCTTAAAAATCTACCACTGAAATGAATTGCTTGATAACCGAGCCGGTCATTCCAGTGGTACATCCTAAAAAATAACGTGCTGTTAAGCGAGTATTTTGATTTGCTTTTAATAAAGCCATTACATCGTTAATAGTTCTATAGGCATGCTATTAATTGCTTGGCTAGACAATTGAGTGCAGATGGCTTGCGATTAACAGATTGGATATGCACTCAATAAATTGATAAATGAACGAAGAAACGCATCGATGATCCAAAGACGTCCGGATATATCATTAATGGCTGATTCCAGTTTGTCCATCAATTATATGACGTGATAATCAACTATGTGACGAGTAGGATGAAGTCATACTCACTTACGTCAGGAATGACGTGGATAACTTCAGCAGGAACGGGATTTGGTTTTAGCGGTGGCAATAATAGTATCATATGTTTACTCAGAATATGTATTTACACACCCTACGTTTACGGTATCGTGAGCCAGCGGAGTAATTTGACAATACCCACATGGCAAGTGTGCCACTTTATTTAACCCTTATCACACCGGTGTAAAGTTCGTAATACCCTACTTGCAGAGATAGTGCCGGAGTACATTAAAAGAATGTTGCTGAAATGCGTTGCTGTCGTCCACACAGGGCCGTATTAAAGGTCCTGGGGGCCCTGGGCAGACTGGAGGTGGTGTGCGTGTGGGGGTGGGGTGGGGTGGGGTGGGTAGGTCTTTTTGAAGTATGAATGTTCTCAGATGACTTCTCCAAATATTGACATTTGCTTGATCGGGAATATTTTCTACTTTCGTTTATTTTCTCCTAAAAATAGGTTTGATGTTTGGGGGTCTAGCGGTATGTGGTGTCGCCATTCCAAATGACATGGAAACAATTTGACCATTTCGTATCAACTCTGTTAATTGTCAATAAGCACATTTTACAAACAAATGCATCATTAATTTATTCAACCTATAGTGTTATTTAAAGCGCCATCTGATATTCATGGAATTGACTGGCCCCTTCATAGAATATTTCCGTTTGCAGACCAAGAAATCTGTTTTTGAAAATTAACCACTGGCGGCTCGAGACCCTGTTATTCCAGTGAAAGATTTTCAAAAATAGTCTTTTCCTGTCTGTAAATGGACATTTCTCAAGACCACTGCATACGCCGTTTTTTGCTGATCTATTGGGGTTTATTTGGCATTAGGTTTTTATGCAACACATCATGTGTCACATCAATTTGTTGCTGATATACATATGAGCTCTATGTGAATAAGTCAGACAGCTGCTCGTCATATTATGCGAAGATCTTCTTTCTGGTTTTATTGCTGGCAAAGTTTGCAATAAGGTCATCAAATGTTAGTTCCTGGAGAAGATCATTTTCTGTGCTCAATAAGGCCAATGCCTCGGCCCGCTGTTGTGTCATTGTGGACCGATGTTTGTTCTTGATTCGAGCCCGTTTAGAAAATGATCTTTCCCCTGAACAATTTGTCACCGGGATTGTTAAGAATAACCGGAGGGCTACTACGAATCACCAGATTAAAGCAGTGCGCGTAACACATTTTGAATCACAATGATGTTTTACGTGTATTGCTTTAAAGCTGATGTTGTTGATGGCTTGATATTTTTACAAAATAAATAACTCGATTTCAGATAGGCCAGGCAGTCAGGGCCCCACTTGACACTCGGCCCTGGACACTTGGTCCTTCTGCCCATAGGTTAATATGACCATGCGTGCACAGTAGTGGCTTACAGCAGCGTTGTTACCAAAAAATGAACACATACTGATAGGATAGAAAAAATGGAATCTCTGGCATATAGACGTTCCCACCGCGGGTTATGGGTTAATAACCATCTTAGCATAATGCACATGATTGGCATGTAAGCTACTTCTTAGCAGTCAATCTTATTTTATAAAGATGCAGATGATTGGCAATTCAAACCATTTGTTTTAATTGTTTTCCTCTATCAAGTCTGACAAAATTATATTTACCTTCTGTCGATCGTATCTATAATGGCGCTTTGTTTTTGCGGCAATCGCTGGTGGGGATTCTTAAAGCGAGTGGTCTCATCTTAAAGCACCCTCATCATTTGGCTCCAAAACATTTTAGTCATATCAGATACGTTATATGAGGCGACTATTAGTCTTTAGTGACGCCTTTTAATAGTCCATACATTGTCCGTTATAGACAGGTTGCACTGCATCGAGAAACAGGTATTGTTGACAAATAAAACCGTTATGAGCTTGCATATCATTTTACAACATATGATTATTTGAAAAGCGCACACGCTTAAGGGCACAATGCCCCAATGATCATAAATTGTTAGGGATCCTTGCACATGCATATCAATTGTACAGCCGTCGGGCTCGGCAAAATTCGCATTGGTGCGGTTATGCCATCACGATCTCGTGAAATTGGGCTCTCGTTGCGAGGAAAAGGCTGTGACGGAATAAGCCCATGTTTACAATGGCATACTTCTTCGTAGTATTTGCTTATTGTAGTTATTTAAGATCCAATATGTTTCTCAACATCTGGCAGTATCATTTTCAGGGTGAAATGAGAGAGAGAGAGAGAGAGAGAGAGAGAGAGAGAGAGGGAGAGAGAGAAAGAGAGAAAGAGAGAAAGAGAGAGAGAGAGAGGGAGAGAGAGAGTGTATGGGGGGATAAAGTGATCCTGTAAAGCCAGTGGAATGTTATATATGGCTGGGTACCTGATGTGGTTGGGCCATTGATCAAGCGTATGCCAGTTATGGTGGGCACGGCTTCACATAAAACATGTGTAATCATTATACAGCAGGTACTGCGAGAAAGCTTCCCCTACCAACTGGTTAATCGTGCTAGTCAAATGATCAGTGTGTGCCAGCAACCCATCTACTTACTGGTACTGGCAGATTGCATCCGTCTTCCACAAAGGCATGGCCCTACTAGGATGAAGGGGCATACGCTGCACACTTCACGGCTACAATATGCATGTGCACAGCGAAAGCAGGGGTGGGTCCAGAGGTCGTACTCGGTGTGCTGGTGGCTGTGGGTGTGAGCACCACTCCAACCACACGTCCATACACCACTCCCACCACCACTACCACCACCTGACATTACCAAAGGAAAGGGTGGCCTGCCCACGCCTGGTGTTCCATTTCTTCTCCAAACACATTTCAACTGCTGCACCAAAGTCACTACGCGTTACGAAATAAGCCCATGTTTACAATGGCATACTTCTTCGTAGTATTTGCTTATTGTAGTTATTTAAGATCCAATATGTTTCTCACCATCTGGCAGTATCATTTCCCGGGTGCATTGAGAGAGAGAGAGAGAGAGAGAGAGAGAGAGAGAGAGAGAGAGAATGGGAGAGAGAGCGAGAGAGAGAGAGAGAGCGAGAGAGAGAGAGAGTGAGTGGGGTGTGTGTAGAGTTATCCTGTAAAGCTAGTGGAATGTTATATACGGCTTGTTACCTGATGTGGCTGTGCCATTGATCAAGCGTATGCCAGTTATGGCGGGCACGGCTTCACATAAAACGTGTGTTATCATTATACGGCAGGTACTGCGAGTAAGCTTCCCCTACCCACTTGTTTATCGTGTTAGTCAAATGATCACTGTGTGCCAGCAACCCATCTACTTACTGATACTGGCAGATTGCATCCGTCTCACACAAGGCCATGGCCCTACTAGGATGAAGGGGCATACGCTGCTCACTTCACGGCTACAATATGCATGTGCATAGCGAAAGCAGGGGTGGGTCCAGAGGTCGTACTTTGTGTGGTGGTGGCTGTGCAGGTGTGAGTCCCACTACATGCCCATATTCCACTCCCACCACCACCTACCATCACCACTGGAAAGGGTGGTCTGCCCACGCCTGGTGTTCCATTTCTTCTCCAAACACATTTCAACTGCTGCACCAGTCACTACGCGTTACGATACATCCGCACGTCTGTAGTTAGTGTTACAGGGCTATTTTCCTACATATTTCAGAATACGGGTATTAGCTGGGTGTAAATTCTGGATGAGACGGCAGGTGAAGACACTTTAATAAAAATAAGCAAGATCGTTCTTCAGATGTTAATGATATTAAACATTTAATGATTCGCAAATGTACTTCAAAATATGTACTGACGGTATTAAACTGTACAAACACTATTTACCTATGCTCAATTCTCTCTAGAAATCTATCTTTAACTTTATCTCACTATCTCTAGTTCTTCCTCTCACGGTTTCTATCACTCATTCTATCTGGCATTCTCCACATTCACGCTCATTTTATAACTAGTTGTGTCTCGGCAAACAAACAAATCAAGTTTTAAATATTCAAAGCGTGTCAAAAACAATTTCTAAAGAACAATTCTAAAAACTTGCTATTTCTTGCTCCAAACATATTTATGCATTACAATTAAATACAGATTACTACCGTCTATACATGGTCATATAACACGGTTACTGAAATAAAATAAAAACATGATGATTATTTTGAAAACAGCCGAAAGGTAAGTTGCTATGCCATAGGCACCAACAACTGTCTGGCAACTAATTTTCAAAATTCTTAACAGATCTCACGTCATAATCTCCGCTTCAGTTTGAAAGGGGTTTAGTCGGATTATGAATCAATATCTAGTTCAGTACAGCAAAGCAATAATCTAAAGTGTTGACAAAACCAAATAAACCATATTGTCGAATATTTTGACCCCAACTGGATTGGAAGAACTTGCTGCCCAAGGCAGCAATTGTCTTTTAATCGAATTACGCCCAAAATACCCAACATAACATGTCTTGCTAATATGTTTCTGTTTACGTCTTTTGATTCATTTTGTCCTACTTCAGAGCTGCGCTGTATATTTATATATAGGCACTATTATGAAAGGTTCGTGAATTAAAAATGTCTAAAACATGATATTTCCCACAAGCTGGGAACTGCTGATTATGAGGCTATTGTGAATGCGGTTGTTGTTATACATGAGTAAAGCCGGCAACAATCACGCTTGACTGCAAATGGTTTATGTTGTACTGACGTGGAGCACTGTATACTGCAGAATGTGCGAATTGTGTGATAAATTATAATTCTACACATTTTCGCATATCCATATGAATACTTCATACACTTTAATGAGTAGACCCATCACATAAGTCTCGGGTTATTATATAGGTAACTGCATTGGCAGGCATACATCTAACCGCCCAGTGAAGAAATAACTTTCAGCATAAGGCAGCAACAACCACAATCACAGATAGGATAAAGACTAATTTGTGACTGTTGGAAATTAATTGTTTTCAGTACCGTCATTACCATGATGGGATGATCCCCTGAAAAAAGCATTACAATCACTCACCAAAATTTTTAATTTTACTTAAATGGGTAAGATTAGAATCATTTAGGAGCCAAGTGGGGGTCTATATTTACCTCTGGAAATGTAGGAGAGGCCATCTGCGACGTCCAAGCCACCACTTGTTTTTCATGAACGCTTGCCCTAAAGAATTCATGAATCCGCCCCTCGAAAATATGTCCGATGTAAACCTCAGCGAATAATCCTATTATTGACAACTATAAGTCAGGTTCATACTTCCAGTGTTTCCATGTGTTGGTCATGAGCATTGAATAATTCAACAAGTGTCCGACTTGTATTCTTCATTATTTACTAACCATTCTGCTGACTATTTTGAAGCTAATTTGACTGGGCGCTGTTGCTGTCATAGGCAGCAACAGCGCTCAGTCAAATTATTTTAAAAATATTCAAGCGGTTCCCTGTCTTGTTACTTTGAAGTTGGGATTCGGGGAATTCAGGTTCCAACGTATATAAATCGACCCAAACACGTGTAAATCATGTGCAGATTTTAGCTAGACATGGACTGGAAATAGCTAGAAATGAGCGCAGCATAGCTAGAAATGGGTCCCTCTATTAGTCTTGCTCAACATTGTGTCGCGGTACTGGCAATTAAAGGACAATTCCGGGATAATAAAAAGTGTGCTTTATTTGGTTTAAACGTGATTTATTTGTTCAGATGGGAGCACGATAAGACTTAGAGTCTTATGCCCGTGTCTCCCATACACATACAGATTATTCAAAACTTTTTTACAACAAAATGGCGGCAAATCATAATAGTTTAATTAATTGTAGTCTATTGGTGTGCATAAGTATGTGAATGTTGAGTGTGAGGTGGGGGAGAGTAGGAAGAAAAACCGAGATAGAAAGGGAGATGGGGAAAGGGGGGGGGAGGGTGAGAGATAGAGAGAGCGAGGAATAAGATCAAATGGAAGAATAGCAGAGGTGAGCTCTAGGTGCTGCCTTCGCCCCGACCTGTACGTGTTGGGCTGCTGTCCATTTACCCCGTAAACTATAAGTTCACAAACAGGAAGCTACTGAAAGCGGTTGGTGTTAATTATGTATTGACATACCGTATTACAGATCAGTTTGTTCATTTCCAAGTTGGTAGTGTAAGTCCCGTATAGAAGCTGGTTGACCGTAAGATTAGCAAGAGAAATATCGTTCAAGGCAAGCTGATTTTGGAAAACGACTCTTTGCTCGTTAAAAAGCAAAATTTTATGTCAAAATGCTTTATTTGAAAGAGTATCACATGTTTAATGGAATTGCGCCAGAATAATAACCAGATAGAAATAGCGTAACCAACTATCGCCAGATAAAGTCGGTAAAATTGACAATTTTTCGCACATCTGGGCGCTGCCATTTTATCGCGTCTCGCGACGTCAGCCCTGCACCACCTCTATTGCTATGACTGGAGGAGCGAGGCCAATGGATGCAGGTATATATTTTAAGGAAATATACGTAAATGATAATAGCAAACGAACCGCTGAAGCGATTCCAATGATTCAATGATCTCTAGATAGGTGCCGACCGCGGGAGTAATATGATATAATGGATGTTAATATCTGCCAAGAGGTTCAAAAGACTGGAATATATTTAAAAAAATTATTCATCTAAGATACGATCTGAGAATATGTTATCCTTTTTTGGTAACATTCAGCATGAGATGTTTTTTGTCTCGCAGACTCTATCTTTGCATATTTGTATTAAATTGGAGTGTGCTTAAAGCTGAAAGAAATGGTTATTTGCCTGACCAATTTATATTTTTTCTCACGTAAATATTGCCAGAGATATCACCAAATGAATTAACATTTTGACATAAAATCTAAGAATTTTCATATTGCCAGGCAGGCTGTAGTAATTTCAATAATTAAGATATTTTGCTGGAATTTTTCCCATGTAATTTTATTGTGATAACATTGTAAAGCTTCGGCACAGTAAATTCTGTCATTGTAGCTGTAATACTCATTCTGATATGGGATGATGGATAGAGCGGATCCTGAAATTTGTGTTTGAAATTTTGCTGGCTTAGTTTTTCCCGCAGTGTCTATCTTTTGACCCACTAGACCGATTCTAACATCTCGAGCATTGGATACATCTTCGAATTTGCAGCTACAGGTAGGTATCAGAATTATTACAATCGGTTCAGTGGTTCCGGCAAGATTATCATATCATATGTTTTCTTGGAATATATATTTACACTGCCTGCGACACACGCTATAACGGTATCTTGAGTCGGCTGAATAATTTGACAATACGCACGTATCAAGTGTGCCACATCATTTAACCCTTATCGCCTGGTGTAAAATGCGTAATAGCCTACTTACAGAGATAGTGCTGGGGTACACTTTGATATAAAAAAAGTGCTGAAACGTGTTGCTGTCGTGCACAGCAATGACTTACAGCAACAGTGTTATCAAAATGAACACATTCTGATAGGATAGAGAAAATGGAATCTGTGCTTCAGCGGTCGAGGGGTTAACGATTCCCCACCGTCTTCGGATACTGGAATTACTTGAAAAACTTACTAGCTTAACTGGACAATGTCATAACGATTACAAATTAGCACATGTTAGGCCTCCATGCATATACATATTTACTGTACAGCCTTCGTGCTCGGCAATGATAGCGTTGGTGCGAGGATGACGTCAGGATCTCGTGAAATCTCGCTCTCGTTGCAAGAAAATGGCGCCGCCCGTGGAGATAAAATAATCCCATGTTTACGATGGTATAATTACTCATATTATTTGTCTATTGTTTTTATTTAGATACGTCATAATCAATTGCATCACATGTAGGACGGCGTTACAATCATAATTGACAGCAATACTCCGTCATGGAGCCGGAAGTGTATTCTTTCATGGATTTACCCTTTAATAAACATGCTGTTGAAAATAGTGAAACTAATTTCACCGGGCCCTCTTGCTGTTATCTGGCATCAAAATAATCAACAGCTTACCTGTATTTTACCATAATATTGGGATTCTTGGAATACAGTGTTCGATCGAACACAACACGGGCAAAGTGTTGGTGGAACATAGATGGAAATGGGTGGGGAATATCTAGAAATGGATCCCTTCCCTAATAATGCAGCTCACGGTGCCGATACTGGGCTGATACCACACTGATACTGGAAGTAAGCCGAGTAAGCCACATTATCTGGTATATTGTTCCTTTTCCGTTGTTTCTTGTAATTTGTGATCGATAGATAAGATGTTATTCAGGGCTGTTTAACTTCCATCGCTCTATACTCATGTAATGACTATGTAGCCTGATTTCCATTCCTCCGGTATCAGTGTCCATACCCAGAATCCACAATGCATATGCATATGCACATACATATGCATATAAAATGCATATAAATCGTATATAACTATACATACCTAGGCATACATTTTTCCTAAAATGCTGGTCTACTTTTAATAGAGAAACACCTATGTGAGCAGGCCCAAAATGCAACGTTCGCTCATCATCGACGAGTTACACAATTAGATATGCCCATCAAAATCAAATAAACTGTACCACCAAATGACAGAAACAATCTTCCTTCATGGGAAATGTAATTTAATCGAAAAAGCACATTCAGATGTTCTAAAACACCTTTTAAAATTAATCGAAGCACACATACGTACATGACATATGGGGAAATGCTAATACAGTATTAATTGAAAAGCGCATGATCATATACAGGACACGCTTTATCTCAGGAAAGCAAAATAAACTAGCGCCATACATATATAACTGTACGTTAACAGATTTTAATGAAACCAGAACACCATATAAATGGCTAACGTGCATCGCGACCGGTCTACATACTACAGGGCACACACAGCTTTGGAACACGCAAACGAATCATAACACGAAAGTCACCCAAGCTTCGATTACCAGAAACATAGAGGACCAATTATACCAACATAGCCCGCACAAATACAAGCATTGTGGAAGGGTAAGATCTAGAATACTTGTAAGCCTAACTGGAAAATGGAAGCATAACTCCTTAGACTTACTGATAGAAATAGAATATTGTTCACTAGGTATAGAACCAGTAACCATTTATTACCAATTGACAAGGAGTGGTGGGGTGGGGATGGGGTGGGGGAGGAGGTGGGGGTGTGTAAGAAGGAATACTAGGAGAAGAAAGGAAAGGCAGTGTTTGTGACAAAAACGAAATTGGAAATTTTATCAAATTTGTATCCACGACTTTTTTCAAACGTTACGATTAGAAATACTACTTAGATACTACCGTAAGCGGCAACATCATTTTTAATTCTCCCAGTTATTCGCTGGCAATAACAAAACAATACTCTCTAAGGATTGCCGAGTAATTAATGTAATTATTACCCAAACATCCCCCTCACCCCGCCACCGTTTGTGTTAGCAGTGCCTCAAAGCGCTAACATACTACTTATATCAATTAAGCATTTTAATGGTCAACACTTTCTAAGAAATTTTAATATTATGACCGTTTTTGATACACTTACTTCTAAAATGTGTGACCGGCTTGGCCATTAACGGGGTAATTGTAAAGAACATTCAAGCTTTGGCTTACCCAGTATCCATTTGCAGGTCAAGCGAAGAGTAATTTTGTAAATTGACTGCTGGAATAACTGGCTTGGTTACCAAGCCAGTCATTCAAGTGGTTACTTTTTAAAAATATGTATCCACTTGACCTGCCAATAGACATGCATCAATACCACTGCAGAGTTGTGTTGGTCAGCTTGACCATTACACGGTTAAGTTGACACAAGAGGGGTTAAGCAATTCCATAAAGGGTGAACCTGTCGCACAAACACAGCCAATAAACATAACCGGCAATGATAATGCCCGAAAACAAAGTGTACTGGTAGCCGGACAATAGGTATTATGAAAATAGCTTGCCTGAAAAGAACCAATCATATTGATGTAGTAGATCTACTCTATTTGTTTTAATCTTAACAGTTAATCTATAGAGATATGTAAATAACATCTAAACTATCTTGCCACTGTATAAATTGTTTAATGTGTTTACCCAATGTATCGCGTGTATGATCTTGGAGTAATACATGAGTCTCGAATCGTGAATCTTGTCGTCGGTCATGCTCGTGTCCGAAGTCCAACCTTGGCAACCCCTTTGTTTAGCCGTCGGTCATTGGCGAGTCGACACAACAGGCGAACTGCATGCCATCGATGGAGGTCCCTGTCTCAGAAGGATAGGCTGGCCTGTTAAAGAGGCATAAGCAATATTAATTGTCTTACTATGGTCCACGCCATGCGAAATAATAGCCATTCATATATTTAAAACACTTTTATTATTGAACGTACGTAATTTCCAGCCGAGTAACACATGAAATAGTAGTCATAAAAATCAATTTGCAACATTTTCTGCTCAAAAAATTCACTGGACGTCTCCGGCACTTAGTAAGCGAGCGTCTCGTTGAGCGCGCCGTACTGCTAACGATCGTAGATTTCTACTACCACTTGCTCTCTATAATAAATGTCTGTATAAAGATTGCCTCGCAGACTAAATGATGATGATGGTACGTTGTAAAGAAGCACACCGTTCTACGTAATGTAATGCTGTGTTGGATGTGTAAGAGACGATGGCAAACAATCAACAGAAAGCAGCTCAATTACTAAATCACTTGTCGTCTTGATCAGGAATGGCGTAGCTAACTTCGGCACGGACGCTTATGTGATGGCAGACCAAGCGTGACTGGATGGTGTTGCTGCCATGGGCAACAGAAACAGCGGGTACAAGATATGTTATATCTTCTGGTTCTCTGGACAGCACGATAATTCCGACTCACTGTGTTCCCTATGCGCACACACTGGACGCGCAGCAGCATTCCTGCTTGCACGTCCTCATTTCGTGAGAATATGTCTTGATAAAAATATCTGAAAATCTGATGCTTACATAAATGTAAATGGGAAAGTTGTTAGCATTAACTTTGTGTCAGATACTTTTAAAGTGTGCGTATTTATCTGTTGTCATTACAATAAGTAATAGTTCAGCTAGCTCACAAAATAACGCCATGCTTGTGTCAGCTTTACCACATTTGCGGAAACATCCATTTTCATATCTTTCAAATATTCGCTAGTTCGGCAATACACGAATCCAATCTGCCACTCAAGTATATGGCGTTATAATGGAATACGTCATATATAGTCCGATGTCACAATCAAAATACGCAATGAATGACATATCTAACTTCTGACATATTTACGAAGTGTATGGTTGTACCACTCGATAATCATTAGGTTGACTATTTCGAAAGTAATTTGACTGGCCACCAATTCAAAGTAGTTTCAAAATAGTCAACTGCATACCTCTAAAGGTTTCTAGATTTTTTGGAGTTCCGGGTTAGAGCAATTCCAACACGGACATCGCGTGGAAGGAGCTGCTAACCTAGAGATGGGCGGGGAATATATACAATTGGATTCATCAAGATACCCACAATAAACGGATTCCAGAGCAATCAACCGTCAATAGAACTAAAATCGTTCAATTCGTTCTCGGGTTAATACCATTTGAATAGAAGAAATTAATTCTGAGACATACTGAGGCAATATTGCAGGTACGTGCTGATATAAGTGTCGAGTCAAGAACTGTTTATTATTTTTCCAATTATTGCGATATGCAGGGTTGGTTTTTGGACTGTCCAAAACTAATTTTGAACAGACTTTGTCCAAAACCTGTCTAAAATCTGTCTTAAAGGGTTTAAACCAGTCCAAAACTGTCCTAAACTGTCCAAAACTAATTTTAGCATATTTGTACTATGCTTATTCATGCTTAGTTACTAGTCCTAGTAATAATGCAATAAAAGAAACAAAACACCATAATAACATACAAATTGTATTACATTGCATATTAAGATATATAAAGTTATTACAAATATTATGCATGTTAACAGATTAAGATTACAGGCATGAAAATTCAGTTTTATGAAATGTGTAAGAGGTATGACATGTTGCTTATGCTCATTTAACCTTCAGTAATCTAAATCAGACAGTCCTCTCAGCATCATATAAGAAAAGACAAGCTTTGATGCGCATGTGTGTTTATTTTTATATCCTATAAGTACTGTATTTATCATATAAAAGTGTGAATAAGAAATATTCTGTTGAATATTTTGAAATTAATTTGAGTGGAAGCTGTTGTTGCCAAAGGCAGCAAGAGCTTACAGTAAAATTGTTTTCCAAATATTCAACATATTTCTTGCATGTTTGATTTGAAAGGAAAATTATGGGATTAATGGATGAAACGGTTAAACTACCCTTCCCTCTGTTTAAACAGTGACCATAACTACTATATTTGTCCAAAAAAGCACACAAAGATATTCTGTTGAATATTTTGAAAATAATTAGACTGGAAGCTGTTGCTGCCTTAGGCAGCAACACCTTCAGTTAACTTATTTTCAAAACATTCAACATATTTATGGTTCAGTCCATTTACATGTAGCGTAGAGTAATTTCAGCGGTGATAGGGTTAGCTGTACTTGGATTAGTTAACTATAATAGCAATTAAAGGCTCATTCACTTGTAGGTGTTACAACATAACATCTACTGAAGTGACTGCTGGTCATGCAGGTTATCTGAACTTAGATCTGATTCCCCACACAGAGCCTATTGTTAATACCTCCAGCCATCTTCCACACTCAAAGGCATAGACATCATAGTTGAATAATTACAGCCTGTAGTTAACTCTTTCAATAATAATGAATGACAAGAAATGGCAAATTCCTTACAAGTTAACAGATTTTCTGTTGAATATTTAGACAGTAATTTGCCTGGAAGCTGTTGCTGCCTGAGGCAGCAACAGCTTCTAGTCAAGTTATTTTCTAAATATTCAACAGTTTTCCTATTATACAATCTGACTGAAAGTAGTTGCTATCTTCTTAAAGGATTTTACTGCAGTTACATGCTCTAAGATAGCAATTACTTTCAGTCAAATTGTTTTCAAACAAATCTTGTATATATGTTAAGTGATATAGAAGTTACCTCTTCACTGATGATGGTGTCTGGAGTCGGTGTCTCATGCTTCTGATAGTGGGCTTTCATTCTTGCTACTTTATTTACAAGTTTGTAATCACATTCTCTACACTTAGCAAATGATTTTCCATTACTCTGAACTTCTAAGAAATGCTTCCAAATTGGATCCTTAGGCCTACAACCCTTAAAATACATCTTTGATCAAATATTTCAAATAACATCAAAAGTTAATATTATACTGAGAGAACATCCAGACAGGAACTAAAAGATGAACTTAATTAAGAAGATTTACTTGATAACTGATTTCTAATAGAAAGTGGAGTAGAATTATATAGTGATGAAATAAGCTGATAATTGTATTAATTGTCAGACTAGAGGTTAGTCACTGTATGCTAGTTGTGTAAACATGTATCAGAGGAATATTGTAGTATAAACATAGCCATGATAGCTATCAAAAAGCAATGAGAAAACTTAACTAGCAGGGCTAAGTCAACTAATAGTAGTAAAAACATCTTAACATACTTACTGTCACTTACATGTATGAGCTGTGATCTTATGATCAGTGTATATATGTGTTGGCAATTTTAAAGCAGGTAGACAAGCGCTTAATGTTTAGACAAATACATGCACCATCAGTAGATTCAGTTGTATGTCTTCCAGGTTTTAATCCCTGAATCACAGTCTAGTCTCAATTATAAGGAAAACACCCTGCTTAATATTTTTGAAACTAATTTGACTGGTAGTAACAGGTTTTAATCAACTTAAAATATAATTTAAGCTTATGGAGAAATCTTTTTGACCAGGATTTTAGGTTTTGGACAGTTTTGGACACTTCAGGTGTCCAACACCAATTTTGAGCGGACGGTTTAAACCTGGTTTAAACCATGGTTTAAACCACTAGTGTCCAAAACTTACCAACCCTGGCGATATGCTCGTAAGATTATAACACATATGCTCTTTTTTCACCATTGCTCGACTAAGGTTTTATACTGTGATTCATTAAAAACTATCCACAACGCAGTTTAACCTATTGAACCCAGCAGACCAAGTATGAAAAATACTTTCATGTGTAGGCTCTATTTTGTTGAATAATTTCAAACTAATTTGACTAGGACCTGGCAGCAACATTTCTCTGTCAAATAAGTAACAAACTATGCAATGCGCTTCAACAGTATTCCTGTACACGTGTCTTGGAATGGAACCTTCTGGTTTATCCAGCCACCATATGACATCATAATCAACTACGTGACGTGTAGGAAGACGTCATTGTCAACTAAAGCATGCATTATTCGAGTTAGTCCGTCTTAAACGCTTATAATAGTCCGACGCATTGTACGAATTGTACGATTTTAATATTTAATTACACCTCTGTCATACGCAGCAACAGTACCCAGTCAAATTAGTTTCAAAATATTCAACAGCGTGCCTGTATAGTTGCATGGACATTGATAGTCAGGGCGATCAGAGAATGATCGATCACATCACGAGGAGGTGTGGGTCCAGCTTATCTAGAGATGGACGGGCATAGATAAAACTGGAAAGGTCCATTACGATTATGTGACATTAGGGTATACAAGGTCGAAACAATGACTCCATATGCGTGTATAGATCGTCGCCACATGTAATCGTCTGGCAGTGTTTCTCACCACCTGCCATTATGATTTCCCGTATTCGTGGGATGCCGTATAGGGAAGAGAGGTGCGTGGGTGGAGTAGGGAATGGACGGGCCGGCTCGTGGGCAAGCCGATATGATGTGCAGGATAGTATGCGGGCGATTATACGAGTAAGCGAGTTAATGGTTAAGCTTAAGATACAGTAAAAGAACGAGCGATAGCTGACGAGAGAGAGAGAGAGAGAGGGAGGGAGGGGAGGAAGGGAGAGGGAGAGAGAGATGGAAGGGTGGAGGGACTGGTGAGCGATGGAGGGATGATGATAGAGAGGGAGTAGGCAAAGCTACTTATTAGAACACGATAGACAAAGAAAGAATGAGGGAGAGAGAGAGAGAGAGAGAGAGAGAGATGGAGGGGTGGAGGGACTGGGGAGCGATGAATTGAGGATGATAGGGAGGGAGTAGGTAAAGCTAATTATTAGAACACGATAGATAAATAGAGAATGAGGGAGAGAGAGAATGATGGAGAGCGAGCGAGCGAGAGAGAGAGAGAGAGAGAGAGAGAGAGAGGGAGAGAGAGAGAGAGAGAGAGAGAGGGAGAGAGAGAGAGAGAGAGAGAGAGAGAGAGAGAGCGAGAGAGAGAAAGGTTTTTGTTCGCAGTCCCGTTCTGTCAACTGAATGATGCCGTCTTATGTTCCACGTTGATGAACTTCTCAAAATATGTGGCATATTTTGTCATCGTGCTAGGAATAGACATAGTACCAGTCCTGGAGTCAGTTACATTTAAATGTAACTAGCTACAGCTACATTGCACTATGTCAGTTACAGTTACAGTTACATTTGTTGAGCAATGTAACTAGTTACATTTCAGTTACTTTGCATAATGTATCTAAAGATACCTTTCAGTTGCATTAGCTACTTTGACTGATAATTATTATGAAGGACTATATGAACATCAATGTCATCATCATAAATGTGTAATGTAGTTAACCAAATTGAGATATTTAGTAGAAACAAAATACCACTATAACCACTGATATAATATACTGACAGAACTGAATCCTTTTCAGATATAAAATATAAAACCTGCATGCAATTCTTTAATAAATTTGACTGAATTTTGTCGCTGCCATTTGTAATACAAAATTTCAATCAACTTGTTTCCAAAATAATAAGACACTAGTTTAATTCCACAGCCTTCATAAATGTACATATATATTTCTTCTTCTAACCCTTTCAATCCAGATATACCCCATAACACACATTTATCTTATTGTAAGAAATAATTGGTTGAATGTTTTGAAACTAATTTGACTGAAAACTTTACTACCATGGGTATCAACATGTTTCAGTGAAATTAGTATGAAAGTGGTCAACAGATTTCCTTAGAACATCGACTATCTATGATAAGATAATCCGCCATCTACCATAGGCAATATAACAGGTTCCAGTCAAATTAGCTTCCACATGTCCATCAGCTTTAATATTTGCTTAATTTCAAATAGGAATTCAAATATTTTGAAAATAATTTATTACCGTCATTAGTGGCAATGGCAAGTTGATTCCAATCTGATAATCTGCTGAGTACTTTATACTTATTACATTTGTAATTTTACTTTCAAAAGGTGTTGCTTCATATGACAGCAACAGTTTTCTTCAGGTCAGATTAGTTTTCAAAATCTTCAACAGCTTTCCAGTACACTAGTTTAATTCCACAGCCTTTATACATTTTGTCTGCTGTACCAAAATGGTTGATTTTGACTTTTAACATTGGCAGTGCCCTTTGATCTTTATTCTACATTTGGTGTTTTCAATCCTTTTAACCCTTTAACACTAAAGCTGGACAAAACAGAATTGGAGTGGTTTTGAGAAATGCCCATTTCTCGACAACTATAATATATGTTTGAATATTTACCACTGGAATGACTGGCTCAATAGCCAAGCCAGTCATTTCAGTGGCAAATCTTCTAAAATAATCTCATGGTCTGCAAATGGTTATTTTCTATGAGAAAGCTAAAGTTTTCTTCAACAAATTTAATCTTTAAAAGCTAACAGTTAATTCTATGACGATTTAGTAAACAACCTGTTTCTAAGCTACATTGTAGATTGATGTAAAAGCTGTATAAGATTTTGATTAAATGTTGTTGTTGCCTGATGTAGCAATACCTTTCAGATTATCATTGCTAAAAGATTACATATACAGCTATAGAGCGGGTTATCCCTTTAATGGTCAGGATTGGTAAAGAAATGGCTATTGTGTAGGCTACAAGATTTATATTTCAAAATTTACCACTGGGTTGACTGCCCCAAAAATAAAGCCAGTCATTCCAATGGCAAATTTCTAAAATATGTATCAGTGACACTTGGAAACACAGTTGTTGCACATGGCATCAACCTCTTCCAGTAAAACTAGCATCAATACATTCAACAGCTTACCTGAATGATTATATTGAAATTGGGATATTAGAGTTCAACGTGTATAACAGTAGCTATGCCGCTAATTAGGAAAATTGTAATAAAGTTGGTAACAATGTTAGAAATGTAACAGAAAACTGAAAAGTAATTGATTTTTCAGTTACTTTTGCTGTCTAACTGATTACATTTCAGTTACAGCAACTAATACAATTCTTCAGTTACAAGATACCTCATTTACCTGAAAAATTTAACTAAGTTATAGTCAGTTACAGTTACAAGTTACAGTTACTCCAGCCCTGCATAGTACATTCAGTAAAGGAGTTGAACAATGGGCGAATTAAAAATAAATATGTTGTCTATCCGTCCCATGTCTCTTGTTTGACTTTTAGGACTAAGTCAAACCGCTATGTCATATATTTTATAGTATCCGTCCTTCATGTATTATATATATATATATATATATATATATATATATATATATATATATATATATATATATATATATATATATATATATATATATATATATATATATATATATATATATATATTGTTCTATGTAGGGGTCCACCGTCTATATAGGCGCTGCCTTTGGTGGGCCACCTGTTGTGCAATTACAAACTGTATATTTTATATCAAGATTAATGTATTTGAACTTGAACTTGAACTTGAATTAATTGACTATATTGGGCAGTTGATAGATAGTAAAGACCGATAAATAAACGTCAGTATTTAATGCATGTGTGTCTTTTCCTTTATTTTAAGAATGTCATCATTTGCTCTGAAAGGGACTATTGTCTGGTTGCTTTCACATCTACCCTATATGAGTTAGCTCCGAACAGCAGCTCGTCAGAAACTTTGTAATATATAAGATGTATATGGCCAGAGCCCAATGTGATTTATAAAAGTATTTGCTGTACGCAAAATCACATACTCCCAAAATATATACACTTGAGGTACTGCGTGATATGGAAATATCATTCTACAAATAGTAGTAATGATGAAAACATGCAAGATGCCAATTATGTGCAATAAATCACTTTTTTAGAAATTGTAAGGAAAATTGTATTCAACTTGTAATTTACGCACCAATTAGTGCCATGCAGCTAATTACTAGAGACATGTTCATGCCCAACTCATAGCGCTGCTAATCCATCGTCCATGGGCTGAAAATTCCGTTCTTAAACACCCAACATATCATAGAATCAGTCAGTGATAATCTTCGTTTAATCGATCAGCATTCATTTCACGCCGAGCTATTCTCTCCGCTGGGTTTCACCATAAAATATGCTAACTCGGCGTAAGCTGCACTGATACGCGCAATAGATGTCCGTCCATTGATTATATATGGTACACTATTGCCTACAGCGTTGATAATAGAATGCATTAACTGGTTTCACCAGAAAGCCCAAATACCATACTCCTTTAAGCTTTAAGAATTATTCCGTTGACTATTTTGAGAATAATCTGACCTGCACCTGTTGCTGCCTATGGCGGCAACAGGTTCTTGTAAAATCAGTTTCAAAATATTCAAACTCGTCCCTATACGCCCATACTTATCGTTAAATTAGGATCCTGAGAATTCATGGTTCAAATAGCTAAACACTCTGGATTGGCAATAATCTGTGTGGGTAATGCGGCTTGTGCCGAATAATAAGGCAATTTGTTATGAAAGAGTGTAACACTCCATCACTGGAAAATGACTGATAATAAGATAAGCTTTTCAATTACTTAGACCGATGCGTTGTACGAAGTGGGTGGCACTACCATTTAATAAACATTCTGTTGTATATTTTGAAACTAATCTGAGTGGACGCTGTTGCTGCCATAGGAAACAACAGCACCCAGTCAAATTAGTTTCAAAATGTTTAACGGCTTACCTGTATAGTTTTCTCGAAATTGGATCAAGGAGTTCAGAGATAGATCGATCCCAACATGAGCGAGGTGTTGGTGGAGATTAGCTAGTGATGGGCGAAACATTGCTAACAGCTCCATTGATGACTTAATGGATAGCGTAGATGGCCGAGTTGCAACGCATTCTTTACAAAACGTGCCCATCATGAGTACTGTAGCATAATACATATTTTTCAAAACAGTTTCCATAAATCGAAAGACCACTGAGATATCTCTATCGATTGCCATTACTTGATACACATTAATAATCCTAGCGATGCTTCTTGTACCAGCACCTCGCTTGGTAGCTTTTTCTGGGTAATGGCTGCCACTTACACTACTAACACGAAGGATAAAAAGATGCTACAAGTGGTATATATTCATTTCTACTTATGGATTTAAAACACACCACACCTAAATAGCTTCATCTATGTTCAACTATTCTACTCGGTGAGATCTCTATCATATATAACACTACCACATAACTCTTCCTCGGGGTACCTCATTGAACCACTTTTCCGATAACACAATTACTGAATATACACCACAATTAAATAAACCTCTGGCCTTTGAGAATGGCAATTGTGAGGGGGGGGGGGGGTTGAGCAGTGTAATGTATCCCAAAAATTCTGTGATATTTAGGGAAGGGGCCACTCTAAACGTTACGAGGCTTAATGATATATCAATAATCACCACCACAGTTTTAACACACGGGCGTTTTTTTATTCTATTAATGATGTGGTTGAAGGGCTCGATGAGGCAATCCATTCTCTTCCGACACTTAAAGGTAAAGTGTAAATAGAGTACTTTCCACATAAATGGCATCTGGTTATATTTTGTATCACAATCAAGAACACGAGGCTTGACATAGATGATTGCAGATATAGAGCGTTCTCGTATAATGTAAACCGTTTATACTCGGCATTGCCACATCTCCAAATAAAATATTTACACCTAGCCTATTGCTTAATACTATCCCTATCATACCTACGTGAGATACGCTACCGATTTTATTACATAATAGCCGATGTGTAAAACTGCCATTTGAAGTTGGAGACCGTACAGAGTATAGACTGTTTACATTTTAGGAGATGGCGGTAAACATATAATCAATCATGTGCAAGAAGGATATTACATGCACGTGGACATTTTTGGCTAAGGCCAGTCTGGGAGATAGAAAGAAAATTATAAAACACTCTGTCTCATTAAAGAGCAATGCCATTTCTGAATGCTGTTTGAATATCATGCATGGAACAATCAAGATCTCGAAGAGACAAAATGTGACACTTTATACAATGGACATTTCCAACTTTATCCATCTATCATAAGACGGCATATGATGTCATAAATAACTCCATCAGGCGTAAGATGGCGTCATAATCATGACGCCATGAATGACTCGATATAGTTCATCTATAGCACTTAATTATCCGACACGTTACACGTAGAGTATGTCTTTACCATTTAATGAATATTATGTTGAATGTCTTGAAACTAGTTTCCCTGGTCGCTGTAGTGAGACTACTGCTTGCAGACACCAAGCTGAGAGTACGAGTCAAGTCAGTGACGTCTGTAGAGTTTGAGACATCAATCGGCTCCCGACAGGGAGATGATCTATCCCCGGTGCACTTCATCTCCTACATTGCTGCAGCATTGAAATATGTGCGGGAAAGTTCCACAAGACCACACCACCCCACCCTCCCCGCCCCAGTGTCAATACTGGGTATGCCGCTAGAGATGGAATATGCGACGATGGGACTTCATACATGAGGAAAAGAAACCCATTGACGAACTTATCCCAATAGCTGCAAGCAAACTAACCATTGAGAATCTCCTTATAGATGAATCAAAAACAGAGTTCACCCACATACACCTATCGACAAAGCAGGAAACTATAGCAAATGACGACCCACTTCGTGGCGGCGAACCATGGAGGAAAAGTAAAATCTTGGGCTCACTGCTTTGCAGTACTGCTGACATTTATGCACGCGGCGTCCTGGGGAATATAGCTTTCCAGTCCTTGTGGAAGCTATGGATTTGTAGATCAAAGATTCCCGTGATAAAGAGGCTACGTTTATACAATGCAACCTGCGTATCCTTGATCCTGTATAACTTTAACAGCTGGCCAGCTCCAAAGGCAGTCCTAGTCAAACTCGATGCCTGCCACCGCAGACACCTACGTGCCATCACTGAACACCGATGGCCAGACAGCATAATTTTCAACGATGCACTATACAAGATTTGTAATAAGTCGCCGCTGTCTGTATAGGGCGCCCAGCAAAGTTGGTTCATGTCTGGCCATGTGCTAATGATGCCAGAAGAGACACAAACACAGAGAGCCATTGAAGTCGCCCTACTCGGAGCCAGTAAATACAAAGCCAGGAGAGGACGCCATTGCCTAAATCTGCTAAGCGTGCTACGAGGTGACCTCAAGAAAGCAGGACTCGGTACACTCAAATCAAGAATGGACCTGAGGAAACTAAGGATGTCGGCTGCGGACAAGACACAGTGGGCAAAAGCGAAGAAGGACTGATTGCAGCTATATGATGTTTCTACTACCACAGCCGCAGAATACAGTAATCATACATACATACATCAGGATACAAGTACCTAGCACGGGAGTAGCAATTTATATTCGAGGTAGGTCAAATCATTATAATACTATTTTCAACATCAACTGGTTCAAACTGCCATCACTTCCAACTAGCACCTACTGTGTACCTACCTACCTATCCTACATATCCATCATTTCGTCCGCTCATCCATTCATTCATTCATTCATCATGTGTGTTTGATCATTTCTAGAATGAGTGATTAGGAACTAATATTTAGGAAGGAAAATCAGGTAGCGTTAAATGGAGCTGTCACACACTCATTGAAAATAAAACGGTCATAACACGTGGCTCTGGGGAATATAGAACAAATACAGGCTCGCCAAGGTCAAGAGGTTAATGCAACTAAGAGTTGTGTTAAGGTGATCGTCGAGAGCAGTTAATCCTCGAGTCCCACCATGCCCTATATATGCAATCTGAACATTACGGATGGTGCATCGCGCATTGTTCAAGGGAGACCTTGACTGAAATATACAATTTGGTTAGACCACCAGATATGTTATTTTTATTTGTATGCAGTGGTTATTTTCCTTGGATCTATTCACATTACCACGTTTGGCAACCTTGGGTGAGTGTCGGCTAGACCACATCTTCATAGCCCCATCCACGTGTATTTGAGCTACCGCAGCTTTCCCTCTATCACATACAACATGAAATACAATAATTAAGCTCAACTCTTATCGAATTAAATATGATGTTTTCTCAACGATGTTCCAATAATTACTATGCGGAGTACCCAAGCTCACCGCTGTCATATTCACCTCGACCGTCGCGACCGTCTACACGATGCTAATAAAAGGCAAGCTTGTTCAAAATTCAAAGTGTATTCGGGGAAAATACATGCTATTTGGACAACTCATTCCCATTTACATTTTCTTGTCGAGATACGCATACATTTTGTAATCCATGCTTATGTTTCATATCTGATTTTCAATGTACGAAATCTGTGAACTTCAGACGCAAGCTTAACTTCATCGCAGCGCTAAGACTACACTTGCAAACGACAACGGACATTTATGATTTAGCGTAACCCCTCTTATATCAACAGCGCCCCAAAGCGCTCAAAATACCACGTGTATCAATTAACCCTTTCATCTGTCAAGATTTTAAAAGAAAAAAATCAAATATGTGTTCATTGAATGACCAGTTGTTGGCTGAACGAATTGGGTTTTTTTTGTAAATTTACCACTGGAGATAAGGAAAAATATTTTTTTAAATAGTTGCTCTTTTGACCGGCTTGGCGAGTATAGGGTTAATCGTCTATGAAATCTAATTTGTTGCTTAGTCAGTGTCCATTTGCAAACCAAGAGAAGACTTTTTAAAAATTAACCGCTGGAATGACTGGCTCGGTAACTAAGCTCCCCATTCCAGTGGTAAATTTTCAAAAATAGTCTCCTATTGACCTGCAAATCGACATCCCTCAAGATTGCTGCAGAGGCGATGTTACCATTATATCGACGAGTTGACACAAGTTGGGTTAAGGACACAAGAGCTTGCCAACTGAAATTGCTTTGGATAATTTCCAAAGATCGATAAATGATCTATATAAACGAATCCGACAATATCCACATTGGTAAGCATTATATATCCGCATTCTGAAAGAAAATACAGATAGCATCTTCATAGAGTAAATGATGCACCTGCTGTATCTGACTAGGCAATCATGCTGCCATTAATATAGCAGATGAAACTGACATCATAACATTTATTTACCGGCAAATTTGCAATGCATTCCATGGATTTTATTATTGACCTACTCATCCTCGTGTCTGTATAACGTGTTATGTACGGGTTTGTTGGAGCTATTTGAACTGCGGGAGATTTAAAGTTTGTGGGTGGTGCCCTTAGGCAGCAACAGCACCCAATTAAAATATTTCCAACAGCTGACATGCATAGTAATGTGGAAAATGATATTCAGGGATCTCCGCGTTGGTCAATCCCAAAATGAGCAGACCATGGGCGGAGGTTAGCTTTAGATGGAAGGGGCATAGCGTGGATTCTTCCATTAGCAGTTATCATAAGGGACGCCTCTATACCCCAATCAGCAAAGACATATACATATAGGTATTTGATGAAAATATTCTAGCATATTGTCACTTACGCTATTTTAAGCAAAGATAAAATACCAGTACATCATGCTGAACATTTAGTGACTACATGTGGCCTCTCCTTTCAACGGACGTTATCATTTTAGCTATGCCCCGTCCATCTCTAGCTAAGCTCGCCTCACACCTCGACCGTGTTGGGATCGATCGATCGCTGAACTCCCAGACTATCATTTTCCAGAAAACTAGACAGGTAAGCTATTGAATTCGTTGGAACTAATGTGACTGGTCTGGTGCGGCTGCTGCCTAATTAGCAGCAACAGCGTCCATTCAAATTAGTTTCAAAATATTCAACAGCATGTTTATTAAATAGTAGAGACATATAATTCGCACAAAGTGTCGCATTATTAAGAGTTAAAGACGGGCCAACTATAATCATTTATAACGCAATGATTATGACGTCATCCTGCAAGCCACTTAGATGATTATGACATCATATGACGCCAGATGATAGATGGATACGCTGGAAAGGTGAATTGAAATGTATACATCTTTGCTGCAAACAGACACGTAAGTTGTTGACTAGTTTGAAGATAATAGAGGATTTCAGTTTGTACAGCATTCATATGACGCCAAGATCAACTATTGGACGTGAATGGTGTCGTCATAATCAAATACGTCATGCATGACGTAGCTCTGTTCACCAGGAACGCATACTTGATGATGGACTAAGCGGGTGTGTGCGAATTGTATGGCTTTACAATTTAATAAACATGTTGTTGAACATTTTGAAACTAATTTGACTGTGCACTGTTAGTGTCATAGGCACCCAGTTAAATTAGTTTCAAAATATTCAACAGTGTACCTGTATAGTTTTCTGGAAATTGATAGTCAGCGAGTTCAGGGATTCATCGATGCCAAGATGGGCGGAGTGTGGGTGGAGTTTAGCTGGAGCTGGGCGGGACATAGCTAAAACGGAATTACTCCATTGGAGTTTAATGTGTTTCTATAGTGAGTACATGTGGCATCAACAGCTTCGCTTTACATTTATTTCAGAATATTTAGATTAGTTTCTTATATTGTAACGAAGCTATGGTACGGGGTCGGTATATAGTCTTCATGTTAAAATGATGATGCATTTACTAAATCGATCCTCTTGATGGACCTTTCCATTTTTAGACATGCCCCGCCCATCACTAGCCAAGCTCCACCCACACCCCACCGTGTTGGGATTGGTAGATCCCCGAATGCCCTAACTATCAACTTCTGTAAAACTATACAGGGAAGCTGTTGAATATTTTGTAACTAATCTGACTGGGTGCTGTTTCTGCCTATGGCAGCAACAACGCCTAGTCAAATTAGTTTCAACAAATTCAACAGGATATTTATTAAATAGTGAAAACAAACAATTTGTACAACAACGCATAGACCGTCTTCAAATATGCGTTTGTGACGTACTTATCGACGTCATTCATGACGTCATTCATTATGATGCCATTCTACATATCACGTAGTTGATTATGACGTCATATGATGGATGAATACTCTGGAAAGGTGAATTACGTCTCAGCAAATGCCACTGATATCTATATATGTTTACCGAAGCCCGCGCTTAAAGACATTACGCAAATCAATATACTATAAATATAACCGTGTTGCAAGCGATAAAAACAAAGACAAGATTATGTATCGATGGCTGACTATCTAGGACAATACATTGGTGTATTGATCCCCGACATACCTTTTAATGCGACCATTTTACGATTTCATTTTGGTCGTTTACTTAAGATGTACTTAAGAGTATACGTTGTTTCTTTTAGGCTTAGTTTAGTATTGTATGAAATACAAGATGCGAGTGCCTCTCGTAAATGCCGATCGGGCAGACCTATCTTAGCAGCGGGCTATTCTGCTGTAGATTTCACAAGTAAAAGCTGGTGAAGTGGAAATGCATAGACCGTCGACTGGAGACGTTTTCGAACCTCTCCGTTTGATAATAGGTTGCCTAACAAGGTTCACTGGCAAAAATAGTAACATGTTCTAGTTGTTTAAAATTAATTACAATTTAACATAATTTGTCTCGCACAGTTGATTGTTTGAAAGAAACTGTGTTCGAGAGCAACATATTACAAGACCTTGTAGGTTTTGTGAATATAAGCGTGATCCCAACCTTGGAATAACAGTATCTCAATTTCAAATATTTTGAACATTTTTTAAATGCTTTAAAATACCAATGTCTTCTAAATCAAAATTCAATATTATATATATTAAACCATGTGTTGTTTATATTCCGCATGTTTGAAGTTCAATGCCATGTGCTATTTCTGCGTTCGATTATCGATCTAGTTATTAATAGAAGCCATATCTGGTATTAATAACTAATCGATATTCGGATATATACCTAAAAATACTGGACAGCAAAAACAGAAAGCCGTACAGAATATACGCGTACCCGCGCTTGCATACACGTGGTAGATTGTATCTATCGGCGATTAACTTAAATACACTGCAATCATAAATAATGTCAGAGGATGGCCAGAAGACACACCAGCCCAGAGAACCTCGGTTCGGTTCAAAATGGTTAATACAAGCTACATGATTAATTAACCAGTTACCTTTCGAATTCGTTCAAGAAAAGGTTGACTTTCTTGAAGAAAATATCTATTTGCAGACTATGAGAAGACTATTTTTTTTAAATTTGCCACTGGAGTGACTGGCTCCATCATCGAACCAGTTAATCTAGTGGTAATTTTCAAATTTAAATATCTCTTGGTCTGCAAATGGACATTTGCAATGAATACAGCATAAGCCGTTTTAGACCTTAGACCTGCTTGAGTGTTAACGTGTTAATTACGTATCTATGTAATCGGTAAACTGCTTCAACAATATGATGTTTATGTGTACGACTGATGAGGCTGGAATGCAGTCACCTGCAACACGTATTCATGTGGCACTATTTTCTCACCATGCCATGTGTGTCATATTCCTATTACCCTCGACTCTTAAGGGGAAGGTTGTATTGTGATCAGGTCAATCGGTCGGGCGGTCGCGTGGTCTGTCTATCTGCCGGTTGGTCTGTTCACAGGTCGGTCTGTCTTCTGGTCTGTCTGCCTGCCTACATTCCTGCCTGTTTGGCTGGCTGTCTGGCTGTCTGGAGCTCTATCTAAAACCCATGAAAACGGTATTACTATACACAGACCTTAGGTGTGCTTCTAAAAATCCGAAAAACCGGGAAAAGACGGAAATGTTTTACAATGTGACAGAAATGGGAGGACAATGGACTGCAACTTCTGATTGATCTTGTTATTCCCATGCGCGTTAGGTTATTACTACCTAGAAAGCAATGTGTATTATTGAAGGAATGGTGTAGTCGTCCTTTGAAATAGCACGCTTGCCATCTGAAATAGATGTTGTGTAAATCCTTGCTTAATATGTACTCCCTGCAAACTCGGAGGGTATACATTGTATGCCGTTTTGAATACACTAACATTATCTATTTTGCAAACTCCGATCAAAGAGTTAAGTCTTCTTGTGTCAACAGCGTCTAAAAGCACCCAAGATGTCGCGTATAGTATAGTAAGTATCCCTTTAATGGTCCAGATTTGTAAAGAAACAATAACAATCTTACTCAGTGAATGGAATCTATTTGAAGGTCAAGAGAAGCATTTTTCAAAATTTACCAACATACAACAGAATTTACAAAAAACGTGTTCTGCTGTCCTACACATGCAGACTGTGTCGACTGCTTGAATAATAAAAGATATAGACAATTCTTTTTTTTGCATAATCAGTGCCCATTTGCAGACCAGGAGAAGACTATTTTTTGAAATTATATCAATGGAATGACCTTCTAGTTCAGTGGTAAATTAAAAAAATATTCTTCTCTTGGCCTGCAATTCATCAACACCACTGATAAGGACTGGACCGTGGATGTCTCAATGTCAAGGCTGAAACACATCTCAAAATCCAGATCAGAGAACTGTAGAACTATTGAACTGAGAAAAAAGAGTTAGCGCCATCATTAACGTCCACGGAAGTTCATGTTTAGATACAATTACCTTTTCAATGGGGCATAATGAACGTGGCATTGCCGCGTGTTTCATGGTGTCTGCAATAATATGACACATAGTAAAATCGGCAATTGAACATGGATGAAAAGAGGCACGTCTTCAACACCAGTATTTGTGAATAAAAGAAAGGCTCGGAATGATGTTGGTACAATTCGTCTTGGCAACTGGAAATAAATTAATAGATTGTTTCCTGGACACTCTCCGACCAAGTGAATTAATCTCAAACAATCACACTCAGTCTGTTCTCTTTCTCCCTCTTCCTCTCCCCCTATCTTCCATCTCGCTACATATCTAGCTCCGTATTTATCCTCTCGCTCTACCTTTCTGCTCCCCCCCACCCTCCCACTCGCCTCACACACCCTCCCCCACCCCGTCCTCCATTCCATTCCATCTCCACCCATCTCAGTCTTTCGCACTCACTCTCTCTCTCTTCCTCTCCTGTTCTCCCGAATTTTCCTTAGTATTGGATTTGTCGCGCTAGGTCCAATTCTGTGTAATATTGTAAACCTGAGTTGGCTGGGGGCTGTTGCTGCCATAGGCATGAACCCTTTCAAGTCAAATTAGTTTTAGAATATTCACGTCCCTTCTCGAACGAGTGAGATGCACCCGGAAGACAGGCTGTGGAACTATGCGCTGCCGCTGCAGTCATCTTGGAATTGATTGTTGGACGGATTGTTCTGGTTTCAGAGGTATGTGTCAAAACAGGTAAAATGATGGCATGGTTGATACTGATAACTAAACACTGTCAGTGAATGTAAAATTGTTTTGCAAATATCGATCTTCAGCGTTAACTGTTGCATCGTGACATCATATATTGGTCAAACGGTGCAGAAATATAATTGTTCAGTAGATTAGAGACACGTTTCTATCTACTCATAATACATGCATGTGTTCTAATATGAACCGTTCACGAGATATATGCCATATGATATCCGTTTTGTGGCCGTCTTGGCAACAATCTAGAAGTCAACATAGTCAACTCGATGCGTTTTATTTGATTGTTATACATCATTTCTAATGACTTGATATTAGTTTGACTGGACTACAATACTTTACAATGTTTAATGAAAAATCCTCCATTGAGCTGCATCCCCGTTAGCGCCATGAACCCAACAGTTCAAATACCAACAATCCCTTACAAATTAATAAGTACGTATTGAATATTTTGAAATTACCTTGACTGGGAGTTGTTGCTGCCTGTCAGCAACATGTTCTTTCAAATTAGTTTCAAATTAGTCAACAGCTTGCTTGTAGATTTACCTTGAACGTGCAATGATATGTTTTAATTACGGCGTAATTGATTATGCCACCATCCTACATGTCACGTAGTTGCATATGACGTCATATGATTGATGGATAAACTGGGTTCCTTCATTTGGCGAAACCTGGCTAAAATCGGCGTGGCATAGCCAGATATGATTTATTCTATTAATTCACAGACACAATATCTGGCAGTCCATGGCAGAACTTGCAATTGCATCCATGCAATGATACTTTGCAATGCGTAATGGGAAATCTTGCATTGACCTGGCTCCCTATTAACCACATGAGCCCAAACGGCCAAACACAAACATTCCTTGCAAATTAACAAGTATATGTTCAGCAACACATTCCTTTCAAATTAGTTTTAAAATAGTATTGCAGTCAAATTACTTTCAGAGTATTCTAAATGTGTTTGATGCGCTTAACAGTGTTGATATTTGAAAGATGCCGCATAATTCAGCTAAGACTTTCATTAACGAACACAACTGATACACATTTGATGTAATTAGATAGATCACCCAGCGCATATCTGGATATATTGAGCTTCGATTATTATGCCGCCTCCTAAGCAATTACGTTTGACAACAATGCCTAACGAAACGGCGTCAAACGCACCTGCACGGTACTTGAGGTGCGTTGCGCAATTGGAGGGTCAATTGAAATTGACTAATCTGCTAAGAGAACCAAGTAAGTTTTTTTTCTTTTCTGTATGCATTCGTCATATTTCTGTAATCATACACGTTTTTGCAATCGCATGCGAGTTTCCGTTTGGACCACGTCTCCTTAGCACCAACCGCATCATCTGCATGTATTTGACCTTTAACAACTAGCTCTTCAACATGCACCATTAATGGAGGAATCCAGTTTAAGCGACTCCCCGCCCATCCCTAGCTAAGCTTCAACCTCGCCTTGCCCGTGTTTGGATCGATCACAGTACTCTCTGAATCCAAATTTCCATATAATTAATACAGGTAAACTTTTGAATATTTTGAAACTAATTTGACTGGCCTATGGCAGCAACAGCGCCCAGTTAAATTAGTTTTCAAATATTCAACAGCATTTTTATTAAATGGTAAAAACATACAATTCGTACACCGTGATGGACAATTAAGCGCTTAAGACGGACTAAATCGAGTCATTCATGACGTAATTGATTATGCCGTCAGCCTCTGTGGCACGTAGTTCATTATGACATCATATGACGGACTAAGAAGCTGAATTGAATTAAATCCGATCTCTAACTGAGTCCCGAGAAATATAAACGCGGGCTATCCACCATAAGGCCATCAATGTCATATTTACCACAACGGTTCTTAAAAGCTAACTATTTCAAAATGCCAAGTAAGTGAAGGTCCACATGGTTAAATTGTTAACGCATATGGCCACATCATTACAATCTAAGTACACCATCTTGTTGCGAGCTTTTTTTGATAAGATAAAATATATTTGTGTCTACTCTTGAAAATGTGTTGCGATAACCTCTAAATCTATGATCAGATCCAAACTGGCCGTCATTTGACCAACACACTATTTTAAACGTTACTGTTAATTAGCACGTTTAATCAGAAGGTGTGTTGTATCATATACCAGGGAACCTTTTCTCAACATTTTGATAACAATGCCGATGAGTTAGAGAGTGATTCTCTAAACATGTTTTGTTAAAAAATGTGTTCTCACTGTGTTTTCTGAGGAAAATAATAACTTGCCATATTACATCCTTGGGGACAGAGATGGGAATCAACGGCGAGTCCAAATCATCAGAAGCGATTCGCCAATATCAGCATGAATCCTGCAACAACACCACAATGAGAACACTTATCAACTCAGGGGGCCGGCACTATGCAACTGATAAACAGAGCATGGGAAAGGGGAATGACGTGCAGTTTCACATGGTCATGAACAACGTTGTCAGGTGAGATAGCTAATTTACTAAATTGTGGTTTCCTATGCAATACTTTCTTTGGTAGTGAAGTATCTGAGGAACTGGTAAATAGCATGTTGAATGCTAGTGAGAAAGCAGTGCGTCCATGTATTTCGCATCGGAGATATTACAGACATCATGTTCCGAAAGTAATAATCCTTGATCACCATTTTGAATTAGCTGATGCTAATGATGCAATGCCTGTTCCAAATGAAACATCAGAATGGCAGGCAGTAGAAGCCCGAAACAAGTGCAACAATACGTGCTCAAAGTTGCACTGCGTAATCTCGCTTCACTAACCACACCAAGAAACGTTCAATTAAGTGGCACACGTGCAGGATGCTATACAGCCTCGGTCACACGATACTAGTCATAGGTATAGGACGAGGGATCACAGTGACGCAGCGCTCGAGAACCTCTGCTTTATTCTCTAGCATGTGAACGTATAGGTCTTATGAAAACATTACTGTCTGATACACATGTATATACATTAAGAGCTAAGAAGGGGATTCTAAAATGGAATCCGCTGAAAGTAGAGTTGCAGGAACACTTACGCGTGCATATAGTCGGCAACGAGAACACGATCGCTCTAAGTGACAGGACGTTCGGTCTTTGTCGGAGTTCATGTGTAAGGTATGGACACAGTCGAACCATGTAATGATTGTAGGTAGACACGCCGTGTTCTTAACATCATCCAGATGTTGTCAAATTCGCTTTCTGGGTATTGATGTCCTATTATTTGCATCTGCCGTTTATGGAGTAGAATGGATTACAAGCACGTGTCTGTTTCTCGGCGGAACTGCATCCATCAGTCATAACTTCAACGTGACACCAATTGAATAAATCACTATGTGATGAATTTAGTGGCATCCATCTATTCAGAGGGTGCGATTGTACTTCCACTATTACGGGTATGTGAGCAATTTGTGCGCCGTGGCTAGTTCAGAATGATGCGGCCGTCTGTAGTACATTGCTACCTCTCAGAAGAAGGCTATATTCAACAGAAGAATCCTTCAAATTTCGTGAGAAAACAGCGTGTCTATTATGTACCCTGGATGTGGCATTCAAAACGCTCAATCCCCCTCGTATGAGTGAGCATAGAGCCATCATGGTCAGCTCTGACATGTCAGACCCAGTCAAATTCCTTTCATGGCAATATGCCTTTCGAGTAAACATAAGACAAGATTTGTATTCGTCAGAAAGAAGACATTCCCTCTCCACACTGGGATGGCTGGATCGGAAAAGTACGATAAATATCAAAATTGACTTAGTGGATGTACAGCTGACCCAATCTGCTGTTATGCCAATGGCACATTGCGGAAGCAACATCGAATGCAACTCTAACCATTGTAGGTGCAAGAAGAAATGGATTGAGATGCACGGATATGTGTACTTGTTCAAATGTAAGATTCAATACAAAATGCAGATGAAGTCCCGGATGATGATCAAGGTGCAGATGGTTCAGCTACCTCTGATCACATCAGACTCTGATAATACTATCACCGCTAGGTAAGCATTCTGCACATTGCTATATTCCAGGGTATTATTGCTCTTCGTTACTAATATGTTATTCATTCCCAGTACATACACTTGTATAGCTAGTTTGCTTTTGGATTAACCAGGAGATATTGGTACTATAATACCATTGTACACATGCTAAGGAAATACACTTATTTCAAAGAAATGCTTTAAAAACACCATGTTTGCACAGAAGAATATCTTTAAACACATCTCTTTAGCCTGGTAAAATTATTGTCAGCCGGTCGGGAAAATGATTCCCTTTAATATACCACCAAACGCACCTTGATTGAAGGTGTGTTTTAATCCAAATCTACGTTCAAAATGTGTTTTTTGATCAAAACAGCGGACTGTGAATAGCATTTTGGAGTTAGAGCTGACCACAGCAGATATGCAAAGGTACACTAAAAATAGTGTACCTTATAATACAATTGAACGAAAGAGAGGTGCGTATGTGTGTCAGGATGTGACAAAGGCAACTCAAGAATTAAACATGGTATTTCATTTTAGACCTTCGCTTAAAATGCATCCTGAGAAAAGAGTATGCGATTTGGACAAAGCAATGCCATTTACAGTTTCTTGTTGAGAGTCACATCTGTTTCATAAGCCATGTTTATGTTCCCTATACGATTTAAAATGTAATATTACTATGGTCTTCAGACCCAAAACAAACTTCGCCGCGCCAGGACCACAGTTGGCTGCGAAGATGGATAGTATTGACATTTGTGTTTGAGCTTATGGACACAGGAGTTTTCCAAATGTAATTGCTTTGGATAGATTTTAAATGTCGAATAATAATCTGTATAAACTGAGTCCGATAATGTCGTTATTGCTAAGCACATAACGGTGCAATATTCAGCAAATACAGCTAGCATCTCCACAGAATAAATGTTGTATTTGCTGTAATTAAGTATGCCATGATGTTGCCACTGTTACGGCTAGTAAATTGCCAACATGGAGGTTATTGGGCTACTTTAACTTTGCCATAGGTAGCAACATCACCCAGTCAAATTTGTTTCAAAATATACAACAGCTTACCTGTTTAGTCTTCTGGAAATTGATAGTCAGCGAGGTCAGTGATCGACCAATCTCAATAGCTAAAACTGGAAAGGTTCATTACGTGGGAAATGAATGTTAATGTGTGCCAATAATCATACTTGTGTTCGCTATGGTATGTCGATTATAAACCCATGATACCATTTTTCTGATGACCTCTTTAGTATTTTGAAGACAAGCAATAACATTACCCAACTCGTCATAGGAAACCAATGGAAAAAAAAATTTTAAAAAGCTCGTTAGGATATACGCATGTAGAATATCAGAAGATCGGTTTACTGAACATATTACACACCATTTATACGTCACTTTCGAAAGTGGCTACTTTGAAATCGGCATACACAAAAACCTATATAAAACACATTTTGGCTTCAAAATCATAAAACGCCAATAAGGCCGCCACGCATGCTACATTTTGATTGGTCCACCACGGCCGTGCTTTTTGACATATTAACTTTCCTAGAACAAACGCAATCATATCTCCCACATTTCGGCCTGGGTCATTCATCGGTTCTGAAAAGGAATCAGTTTCACAAAAGACTATGTTATCCAAGATGGCAGTCGATGTTTTGGCCAAATTAGTTCCCTTGCGCAAAATCGCGTTGTCTTAGATATTAGTTCATGTTTGAATACATCCAGCAAGGGGTTTCGGAGAAGATTTTATAAAGACGTTTAAATAAATCAGCGAAACCGGCCGAAAACGAAAACGGCTTCGTTTGAACAATGCTTCCTGCGAAATTTAATTGAAATACACCCCGATACTTTTGAGAAATACATTGTATAAAGGAAAAGTTGACAGACGGTGGATGACAGACGCACGATAGACTGATGAACTGACGAACGGCGGACGGGAAGACAACGGACCAGGGATGGATGGTCGCCACGGCATGATCACAGTTGGCCTTTCAGGCCAGGTGAGCAAAAATAGACTTTTATTAGCCTCCAAATCTACACTGACTAATCTACTATCTGAGATGTATTGACCACTTATAACGGCCTCTGAAGTGATCTTGAAATATATCTAAATTGCAATATTAAATTTATAAAACTAGTCTTCTATTGGCCTGAAAATTTACGTTCTCTGAGCGAATAGTTGTGCTTCCTTGTTTCAGCTTTAAGAATTATATGACCCATTGGTAAGACTAGCACTTCGAGCTGTTGACACCACGATGGGCTGCCCTTAACACAAAGGGATACCCACAATAAGCTATGTATTTATTAATCTCCTAAGGCATTTATATGATCCATCAATGTAGATCAATCGAAATGAGTGTGTTCGATGGCATTGTGTTGGCACAACGGGACAATATGAAGATGGTTATATATTAACACAACATGACCATATTAATGAGAATGGTCATATTAATGTGTGAATTATAACAGCAGATGTGTGCACAATTATTCAGTATATTCAAAGCACCGATCCGGTCATTCCAGTTGCACATTTTCAAACAGTCTCATTTCATGCCAATATACAGCCCACAAGAATACTGCATATGCCGTCTGGGCCGCTTTTATAACGACATATTGATATGATGATAGGAAACACCTGCAGAGAACAGAATACATAGTGTCTAACTTACAAATTCAGGTGGTCCTATATGGGATTTGTCTAGTCAATCCTGCTTATGCACTTTAACAATGTTTGATTGTGGGCACACACAAGGTGTATGTATCCAATTCTGTTTCAATCGGGCATTGACATATATTATTAATGCTTAGTAGACCTTCCATTCTATACGAAACCACACTTAAATAATATCCAAGGCACCGCTAACAGGATCCTAGCTACAGGATGGGCACCAATTATAGGGGTCCGATGTATCACTCAAGTATCTGACGTCAAAATTAATGGGCCTTTCAAGATTTAGCTCTGCCACGCCCATCCCTCATTAAGCTCCTCAACATGTTTCGCCCGTGTTGGTATCGATCTTTCCCCGAACGCGATGCCTATCAATTTCCAGAAAGCTATACGATGATCTGCTGAATATTCTGAAACTAATGTGACTGGGCACTGTTGCTGCCTATGGCAGCAACAGCGTCCAGTCAAATCATTTCAACATATTCAACAGCATGTTTATTAAGTAGCAAATACATACAATTCGTACAACGTGTCGGACTATTAAGCATTAAATACTGACTAAATCGAATCATTCTTGACGTAATGAATATAATAATAATAATAATAAGTGAATTTATAACGCGCCAAACTCCACGCAAGCATGCTCGTAGCGCAAGACAATGAAATGATAATATAAACATTAATTTAAATTCTGGTACGCTTGTTTAAAGAGATGAGTTTTAAGATTTGATTTGAATGTTGTAAGATTTTTTGACAATTTTAGATGAATAGGGAGGTTGTTCCATTCAGTGGCGGCCGAGAAAGAAAATGTTCTAAAGCCGTATGAATTCATTTTGTATTTTGGGATTTTGAGCATTTGCTTGTTTAGGGATCTAAGTGACCGGGTTGGTTGGTATGGCTCGACTAATGCAGAAAGGTATGTAGGTGCAGTTCCTGAGACACACTGGTAAGCTAGACAGAGGATTTTAAATTGGATACGTTGAGCAATTGGCAACCAGTGAAGCTTATGGAGAATCGGAGTGATGTGTGCATCTTTTGCCTGGCGTGAGATTATTCGTGCTGCTGTATTCTGAATAGTTTGGAGCTTGTGGATGTTTTCTTTTGCCATACCAATACAGAGACTATTGCAGTAGTCCAACCTAGACATTACCGTCATGATCACTAATTTTGTGGTAGCCTCTGTGGTAAGATAATTCCTGATGTGTGCAATGTTCCGCAGCTGCAAAAAGCACACTCTGCGCAGATAGTTTATATGTTTATCCATGCACAACTCGCTATCCAGTATCACGCCGAGGTCTTTAACCGTGTTGGAGATCGGAATTATATTTGTACCAATGGCTAGACTACTTAGTTCTGTTTTGTCCCGTCTGATAGATGGACCCACCAACATACATTCAGTCTTTTCTTCGTTCAGCTTTAGCATGTTGGTTGTCATCCATGCTTTTATGTCCGCACAACAATCTGTTAGCTGTTTGGTTGCTAGAGATGCAGATGCCGCTGGAGGAGGAAATGTATTAATGAGCTGCGTGTCATCCGCGTAAAAATGGTGACACAAACTATGAGAATCGATAACGGATCCTAGCTGTTTGGTGTAGAGCGTAAATAGAACCGGTCCCAATATCGAACCTTGAGGGACACCGCATGTAAGTTCAATGGGCGCAGATTGCGTACCATTAATGTAAACGGACTGGAATCTTTGTGATAAATAAGATTGGAACCAGTTCCACGCACTGTCAGTTATGCCAAACTCAACTTTTAGTCGTGTCAACAGCTTTAGGTGGTCAATGGTGTCGAACGCGGCGCTTAAATCGAGCAAAAGCAAGAGTGATACGTTTCCTTCATCCACACCACAGCGAAGGTCATTTAGAACTCTAAGAAGAGCTGTTTCAGTACTATGTCCTTGACGATAGGCGGACTGAAATGGTTCGTACAGACCATTACAATGCATGTGATTTGCCAATCTCTTACTGACTGCCTTTTCAACAACCTTGGATATAAAAGGTAAATTAGACACAGGCCGATAATTTTTTAAAATGTCCTGATCAAGGCCCGATTTTTTAATCAGCGGGTTAATCAGAGCAGTCTTAAAGGGATTAGGCATAATACCGGATGTAAGGCTAGAATTGACGATAGCAGTGATGATTGAAACGAAAATATCAATATGTTCATATATGAGCTTAGTTGGAATCGGATCTAATGCACAGTAGGTAGGTTTTAAGTCTTTCAGCAATGATAGAATCTCGTCTTCACAGAAAAGATGAAGCTGGTTCAGATGATCATGACAGGCTGTGGGTATGTTGGGCGGTGGCTGATCTGTATCCTGTAAATCATTTAGCTGATTGCGAATCGCTCTTATCTTATCATGGAAATATTCAGAAAATGAGTTGGCCATGAGGTCTCGGTCGTCAATATTTGGAAGCGTGGGACTGCTGTTTTTGCCCATTAGCTTGGACATTATATTGTACACGTCACCCTTCACGTCACGTAGTTGAATATGCCGTCATGTGATGGATGGATAAATTGGAAAGGTCAGTTACGGCACTAGATAGCCAATGTCGCAATCATAATAGTGTATATCTCTGTCATGAAATTTAAAATTTCCACCATGAGGTCCATCTTGAAGTGTACGGATTGTATGTCTTTGACAATTAAAATATAAAACATATCTTGAAATAATTAGATATAATGTGCCTGGAGGTGTTGCACCCAAAAAACCCGACAAAAGCCCCCTATCAACTTAGTTTCAAAACGCGCGGAATCTGGTATAATTACCTTAAAATTTGGATCCTTTGAATTCAGTATTCAAAGTATATAAATCGGATACAACCCGTGCAAAAGGGGTTCGGGGCTTAGCTGGTAATGAGCGAGGCATAGCTAGCAATGGATTTCTCAATTCGGTATTGGAATATAGGCTTTATTTCAGCACCAATGGAAATGTACACGGTGAATTAAGCACACATAAATTTACCCCTTTAACACTCATATCAGCCAAAACAGCTTCTGCAGTGGTCTTGAGAAATGTCCATTTGAAGAGCTAGAGAAAACCATTTTTTTGAAAATGTACAACTAGAATGACTGGCTCGATTAGCGACCCAGTCATTCCCGTGGTAAATTCAAAAGCTGTCTTCTCATGGTCTGCAAATGGACATTTTCTTTGAGAAAATTGGGATTTTCTTGAACAAATTCGGGGATTAAATTGGATATTATTTTACCTTGCATTAACAAGATAGTGAACATTGCATATGCATAGTCTATAGCTATCTTGATATACACATTGGTATCAGTACTTTGTTCAAGAGTATCTGGAAAGTCGTAAATAGCATGGATAAGAAAGTATACCGATAGGAATAATTAATAGTTGATTAATATTGCAATGGCTCTTTCGAGTTTATCGGTCAATAATATGAGGGCATAATCAACTCCGTGTTGTGTTGGATTACGTCATTATCAATAAGCAAAGTTAACGCTTTGAATACTGACTTCGCAGAATCTCAATTTTAACGCGATCATACTGGTAGGCTGTTGAGTATTTCGAAACTAACTTAACAGGAACCTGTTGCTGTCATAGGCAGCAACATCTCCCAATCAAATTAGTTTCAAAATCGTCACGATAATATTTATAAAACTCTCAAGGAGTTTGGTGTTTTAGCCTTTCGAGCACATAGGATTAATAGTTGATTGATATTACAATAGCGTGCATTAATAGTATCCTGACTATATATGCAATCTATACCTGTAAAGGCAATTCAGTAACAATCAGATTGTTATGCTAAATTGAGCGTCACTTGATATTTCGTTTTCATTTAGATAGAAAAATATTTACAAAAAGTAACATATTTGATTTAGCAAAAATGCAAAATGGACTACTATTTGATAGAATACATTTTAAAATTAAAATGAAACGATACATAGAATACGCATAAGTATTACTAATACAAATCTATCTAGTTTTTATAATGTGTTTGTTCTTTGGACACTGTGATGGTACAATATAATGCTATGTATAAATACATAAAACATATCATGCTACGATAATTCAACAATACTCTGAATGTTGCTAGTAATTCCAATAATACGTAGCATTGGCATAGCAAAAAAGTGTAATCTATTTATTCCTCATGTCTGGGATTTTCCGCAAAACTACATTCTAACATAACCAATAAATACGACCAGTAGGCCACATACTGGGCACCTTGGAAATACATGTGGTGTAACTGGCCTTTTCTCTATAGCACGCTCCTTATAATTACAAATAATTGTTGACTAAATACATACCACTCGGATGTCAACATTCTACCGTCTCAATGTACCAGTAGCAAAGAAACTGATGTACATTTTTAAAAAGGATTAGTGAATGGTGTTGGTGTGTGCGACAGCAACATCTTCCACCAAAGTTGCTTAACAATGAACACCAGTTCATATTTTAATTTAATTATAAAATGTTAAAATTTGACACAGTGGTAAGAGGTAAAGTGACTCAAATAATGTTATGAGCGTGTCTAATCGAATTGTTGATCATAAATCAGACTAACATCAATGGCATCATTGAAGAAGCTAGATTATATGTGTCTACATCTCGATGAAGAAATCATCGTCCTGAATATTAACCAAAAGCATATCATCAAAGACAGATATACCCACTATGTAAGTAAATTGTATACATGTATGCATTTTCGACTGTTGGTCGAGCACGGCTTAGTAGGTAATTTAATGCAGATAATTCCTGCTGTAGAGAGAGAGAGAGAGAGAGAGAGAGAGAGAGAGAGAGAGGGGGAGAGGGAGAGGGAGAGAGAGAGGGAGAGGGAGAGGGAGAGGGAGAGAGAGAGGGAGAGGGAGAGGGAGAGATAGAGAGCGAGAGGGAGAGAGAGAGAGAGAGAGAGAGAGAGAGAGAGAGAGAGAGAGAGAGAGAGGGAGAGCGAGAGGGAGAGGGAGAGAGAGAGGGAGAGGGAGAGAGAGGGAGAGGGAGAGGGAGAGGGAGAGGGAGAGGGAGAGATAGAGAGCGAGAGGGAGAGAGAGAGAGAGAGGGAGGGAGGGAGAGAGAGAGAGAGAGAGAGAGAGAGAGAGGGAGGGAGAGAGAGAGAGAGGGAGAGGGAGAGAGAGAGAGAGGGAGAGAGAGAGAGGGAGAGAGAGAGAGAGGGAGGGAGGGAGATAGAGAGAGAGGGAGGTAGGGAGAGAGAGAGAGAGGGAGAGGGAGACAGAGAGAGGGTGGGAGTGAGGGAGAGAGAGAGTGGGGTCGGGCGGAGGGACGCACGGACACGGGGACACAATGAACGTCAATATTTCGTGATTGCCATAGTCATTGTAGGTGGTTCCTCGGCGTCTCTCACGCCATCCCATTCATAAATGTATAAAACATGGATCATATGTTAATCCCTCGTCTATGTCGAAATATTTATATTCCGCATTACATATTTTTTAGCAAATCGTGGGTACGTGCAGTTCAAGGTTTGTATCAAATGGGATTAGCACTCATACACACATGCTTACACGCACACATAATATATACCTGGATATGGTCTCATCAAGTTCGCCTTCAGCGGAAATGCTGCATCACCAATGAATACGGACGAGCATAAAATCTTGGATGACGGTAGTTGTGTGGGTTCTGCAAGAGACAAGTTCTCGTCTGTCATCATTTTCCCAAAATCTGATGTGGCAAAGACGCCACCGTCGCTTTCCGTGCCAAAAGCACCTATGTCTACCATAATGAATCTGTACCTGGCATCCGCCACTGCCATCAGGATTATTGAATTGGAGTGTTTGTAGTTGTAGTAATCACTACCTGAATGTGCTGGTGCCTTAATCACAACATGCTTACCATCGATCGCATCTAAGCAATTTGGAAAGTTCCAATACAACCAAAAGTCATTGCGGATATCCATCCAATCATTGGATGGTGACGGAAATGGTACATATTCATGGGATAAAGCCCACCACAAAACTTGACAGGTTTCATGAAGTATTTTGTGCACAGTCGCTTTCCCGAGACGATATGTATGAGCAACAGATCGCTGAGACTCTCCTGTAACCAGTATCCTGAGTGTTAATGATAATCATTCAGCTGGTGCCGCTGGATAGCGATGGGTTGACTGATGATGGATGAGTGGTCCAACAAGACACAAAAGGGCATCAAATCTTTCTTTGTTCATTCTAAAATATTGAAATTCTCCATCAATATTCTTCATCCATTTAACACATGTCTTGCACCAAAACTTGGAACTTCCCTTTCTCTCTCTCTCGCTTCGTTTCATTGAGTGGTCGAATGTACCATCTGCGTGTGCGGCTTTTGTACTTTTTATATAATTTGTACAAATCATACATTTCTGGTAAAACTTCCATGATGCATAGCTGTAGCGAACTGACTGCGATAGTAAAAAGTATAAACTGAAATGCTGCAAGTTTCTTTGCAACTACCAGCCAGTGTCGTGCAAAAAACGCAGTGATAAGACGAGCCGAGTATGAACGCTCGAGCAACAAATACCATGCAACATGCTGCCCGACAACGCCGTCAAAATGTATAAACTTCGCGACGTGAATGAAAGAAAACTAATGCTGCATCCAATGGACGAAATAGTTGAGATTTCGTTTCCTATATGGAATCGGCAATCTTCTGAAAGCGTGGGTCCTAATTCCATATATACACATTACATTACATCTCCAGTCACACGGGGTCGATCATTGCCGTGTCCACTGTGTGGGTGGGTATTTATAATCTCCAGTCACACAGGGTCGATCACTACCGTGTCCAATGTGTGGGTGGAGGTTTATAATCTCCAGTTAAACGGGGTCGATCACTGCCGTGTCCACTGTGTGGGTGGATGTTTATAATCTCCAGTTACACGGGTTTGCTCACTGCCATGTCCACTGTGTCTGTAGATGTTTATAATCTCCAGTCACACGTGGTCGATCACTACCGTGTCCACTGTGTGGGTGGATGTTTATAATCTCCAGTCAAACGGGGCCGATCACTGCCGTGTCCACTGCGTGGGTGGATGTTTCTAATCTCCAGTCACACGGGTTTGCTCACTGCCATGTCCACTGTGTCTGTAGATGTTTATAATCTCCAGTCACACGGGGTCGATCACTGCCGTGTCCACTGTGTGGGTGGATTTTTTAAATAATCTCCAGTCACACGTGGTCGATCACTACCGTGTCCACTGTGTGGGTGGATGTTTATCATCTCCAGTCAAACGGGGCCGATCACTGCCGTGTCCACTGTGTGGGTGGATGGTTCTAATCTCCAATCATACAGGGTCGATCACTGCCGTGTCCACTTCTGGGATGAATGCTCAGAATCTGTAATACGATATTACTATACTTTCTCCACCGATGTTCAGATCGTATGTTACTGTGGATGATTGACTCACAATCGATGTTCAGAATCCATGCGTGTGTGCTAGTCTGATTGCGCGCGTGAGTGCGTGCGTACGTACGTGTGTACGTTCGTTCGTTCTAGGGTATGCGCGTGATAGTGTGCGTACGTGCGTGCATGTTGTGCGTGCGCGCTTGCTCGCTTGTGTGCTGTGTGTGTGGTGAACGCGGTGCGCGCGGAGTGCGGTGCGCCGAGTACATGCGTAGGCGCATGCGTGCCTACGTTCGTAATGAGTATGTGCGTATGTGCATTGGTGCGTGCATACGCGCGTGTTATTGGGCATCCTGTTATCTGCCCCTTGTCAACATATTGATAACTGTGTCCTATCGTTAGTTATTTACCCCGTTATCCGACTTGTCTTTGATGGACACCCTGTGGTTGGGCTTAGCTGCGTGTATCCCCCGGGACTGGTTGGTGCCGCAGATCGCCGAAATATGACTCCCAGAAACAGGTAGTATGATTTTGCTACCCACGTTACTACAACACCAAAATCGTGTTACTGCCGTCATAGTCATGTAATATGTTGAGTGTGTGCAGGCGGGAGCTCGGGGCTGATCTATGCGTCGTCGTCGTCACCCCCCCCCCCCGCCACCGCCGTCGTCGCCGCCGCTGTTGCCGCCGCCTCCTCCGTTGTCGCCGTTGTTAATAATGGACGTCGTCGTTAATAGGGTGTAATTACGATCATGTGTACCCAAATTGTATTATTCTTTCATTTTCCAAAAAAGGTGTGACCGTTTGTAAAGACTTTTAACAATGTTGCAGCCACATGGATTCAAATGGTATGCACACTACAGACATACACCGAAACACATATTAATATACCCAGTCATACAATCCGAACAGATGCTCATATGTCATAGTTACTTCTATATGCTGGGAAAAACCCTAAAAATTTCAAATTTCAAATTTCAAATGGGGTTGCACCCAAGGGGCACGGGTTTTGAATAGGACACGTGCCCCCCCCCCCCACTCCTCCCCGGGCAGATCCGTAGTTGCGCCAATGATAAGCACATATGATTTTGCCATGAGTTTGAGAAAATTTGCTTAAACAATTTAGTATTTCATTCGTGCCTAAGCCGTTCTTGTCCCGCAACTGCCAGATGCGCCGTTTTCTTGGAAATCCGTCCCATTGGCCTTTCGTGTTAGGAGTTGCTTGTTCTAGCTTTTGTAAAAGGATAATAACTATTCCCTGTCTACGATCGCCTAATTTAAAATCGACAATCTAATGAAACGTAAACATAGCCGTGGAATGTAAGCTCTTGTAATTCTACGCGATAAAGGCTCATGTTGCGTAATCCCATCAATCAACACCCGCCAGTCGTTAAATAAGTGTCCGCTGACTGTAAACAAACCTATCGTTCTTATCAGTCAGGCGCGTATGTTTCAACGTTCTAGATTTACAACAAGTTCACTCTATATACAATTAGGCCTTTTAAACAAAGCATCTGAAGTGTGTGGCAGGCCGATCAATTGAAGTAACCCTTTTCCGCCTGATACTCAAAAGCGACACATTTTCAACGATGCCAGAACAAACTTAGGTAACTTACAAATGTAGGTAATATTCTGGGCGCGAGCTTAAGCCTCTTACTCAGTTCATCTTCCTCAATCTGGATAGGCGTTCAGTCGCATTTTAACATTTTGAATGTTGTGGAACTAATATACTAGCTAAGCTGTTGCAGAATTAAACTATAACAAATTCTAATTAGGTCCCATGCAGTTTGTTTCAGAATAATCAATTGTGCGTAAACTTAAATATATTTCAGTTGCGCGCAGGCGTATCTCGGTATATTAAAAATAATATTATGGATTATTGGCCAATCTATAGGTCTAGCGTGTAATTAGGCAAGTGACAAAAGAGCGTCAACAACTTTCGCATTATTTGCTGACATTGCTCACGAGAATAGCGCATAAAGAGATGGAATTGATACAAAAAAATCGCGTTGTCTTACTTATAGATTTTGCTTGACAAAATGAACGGTTTTTTGACGGACGAGGGATGGATAGACGGATCTTGAGTCAAAATCACACCACCTCAGGAGTACAGACATGAGTGACCATACTGTGCGCTCCTCTAAATTGCCACAGATTCCATTTCTCTCCATCTCTTACCCCTACCCCACGATCGCTTTCTCCAACCATTATCCATCTCTTACCCCTCTCTCACTCACTTCCCCTCCCTACCCCCCCCCCTGTCCCTCCCTCCCTCCCGCCCCCCTCCCCCTCTCTCACTCACCCCCATTCACTTGACCCATTATCGTTTTGTAATTATATATGTATGCGGGGCACGGCTATGTTTGAACCAACTTGTAGAGAAACTTAGAGAAGGTGGAAAAGCTTTTCTATCAGCCCCACCGCAGGTCTTGAGAACATATGTATTTCATGGGGCTTCCTCCCATTATTAACTAGAATTTGAGGTGGAAATGTTAATTATATATGACGTGTTTGCGCCTATGAAGTGTATTATAATTAAAACTGACCAGTTGCTAAATTCAATAAAACTAACCCAAATTTGTTGAAATTAGCATTTCTGTTAATTTATGCACTCTTGGGTGCTTCCAGTAACATGGTCTGAGTCGAGTATGGAGTATACACATGTTATTTGGATATAATAACAATAAGCCTATACCAACCGTCCTTGTACAGCCTACGAACTAGCTCCCATAAATTACACATAGAATCTGGAAGATCGCATACACCATTGCCATCACCTCTCCCAGAAGGGTAGTGTGATGCCGGCAAGGATTTAGAGGATGCATATTATTTATTATTAGTTTCTCCTATTTATCAAAATTTAAGGAAACACTATATGAAACAATATATATATATTTTTTGTGGGGGTGGGGGGGGGGGGTGTGTGGTAAACAGCTTTTTTAAACATACAGATGTACTCCAGTCTGGCAACAGTTCATGCATAAAAATAGCTCTTATATATACCATGCTCATACAGAGAGAAAGAGGCAAGTCATATTTAACATAAGCACTTTATCCCCCTTATAAGTACGAGCCCTAAATATACTCAACTCCCCCAAAACGTCATAGGGCATATCTGGTCATATCATTGGCCCAGTTCGATGTTAGGTTTGGGTACAGGCCGGTGAGTGGTTGGTAAATTGCATTCAATCTATTGTTTCAATTTATAGTCATACACAACTTTGCCATCGCAATCGTGTTTGCGGCTTAGCCTTACTCGTTATTCATAGATCTAAGACATGTTGAATATAGCAATTGTGAAAATCACAACGACGACGATGACGACGACGACGACGACGGCGGCGGTGATGGCGATGATGATAATAACGAAAATAAGTACAATTGTAATGTGTGATACCGTCATAGTGTCTTACCCATTTTTACACAAAAGGGCCTAATGGACTTCTGTGAAATACACTATATATATATATATATATATATATATATATATATATATATATATATATATATATATATATATATATATATATATATATATATATATATATATATATTTTGCGGTGGTCTGAGACTCCCTATCAACATTCTCACATTGTGATTTCCACGCATAATTACATCCCTATGCCATACATTAGCTCTCTAATCCTACTAACGTACTTATTACTCACGCCACCGAAGGCCGGTGTAAGTATATCTCGGGAATTCAATAAGGCAGATATCACCACCGTTGGCACACATATTCATATTAGGAGTGGCTAGATTTGTCTCTAACTATGCAATGCAATAAGGTAGAATCACCAAACCTGTAACACACATTCATGTTCTTGTTCTTCTAGAATTAAAATTGTTTGTTTCGGGGTTAAAGTGATACGTCGGGAACAATGGTAGGTAGAGTCACCAACTTTAGCACATCCATTCATATCATGGACAGTTAGAAGGTCTAGGTTATGCGGTCACAAAGTCCATACTGGAATACACTGTTTGGCCATAACGCTGGAATGCAAGATGGTAGAATCACCAGATCTAGCACACGTCTTCATATTACCACAGTCACTGGGTCACCGCTGTTCGCATGTGCATTGTCAAGGCAGAGAGCAAAGGCCGAGTCAGCATCTTCCTCAAGTACATTCTAGTTACTCACGACGCCGAAGGTCGGTGTGGGTATTGCGATGGTGTTGTCAATGTCTGTCCGTTTGGCTGTTTAGCTGTTTGTTTGTTTGTTCGTTCGTTCGTTCGTTTGTTTGTTTGATCGCCAGTCTGTCTCTCTGTTTATCACAGACACCTCTTTGGAGTCCTACGAGGCAGAATCACCAAATATGGAATATTAATTCATATTTTGAGTGGCTAGAAACACTTTTAGTTTTGGGGTCAAAACGTCAAAGTTCGATGTCACAGCATCACTTAGTGTATACCGCAATACCGATTCTCGTCAATAACTCTGCAATGCAAAAGTGTAGAATTACCTAATCAATAACTTACATTGATAATGTGTTTGTCTAGAAGGACAGTTTATTTTCAAGACAAAATGGCAAACATATAGGCCACGGGGACATAATTATATACACACATTTGGGACATTCATATTATAAGGTCTAGAGAAAACTTCTAGTTTGAGATCAGAGGTTCAAATATCTATCTCGTTGGATCAGCAAGTGTATCCCGAAATATACATTTTGGCCATGAATCTGGAACGTCATTAGGTAGAATTATCGAATTTGGCACATCCATTCATATTATAGGTGCCGTAAACTTTGATGAGTTTCAGGACAAAGAGTCAAATATCTAGGTCACGGGGCCACGAAGTGAATTCTGAAATAGAGATTTTGACCATAATTCTGGAACGTATCACTAGATTTTGCACACGCCTTCGTATTACGACCGTTTATGATTGATTTGAGTTTGAGGTCAACGCGTCAACTATCTAGGTCACGGGAGTCACTAAGTGCATAGTCACGACTGGACAGAAATGCGTGAGTCATCATCTCCTTCGTGTACATTATAGTTTCATTTATTATTCATGTCACAGTTATTGTCCAGTTCATTGTAAACACGTTTTACTTTTCTATTGTTATTACAATGTCAGATTTAAACCTCTAGATTATAATTCGTGCTCCATTCTTCAAACAAGGGACTCACCATAATCTTCGAATGTCGTGTACATTGTTTAACTTATAATTGTTGGTTGCTTGCAAGAACGCATGCGACATTTCTAATCGTCATAGCCTGTGTGGAAACTCCATGCCTCGCCCCCCATGTATCTGCTCCGTACACTCCACCGCGAACAAAGCTAATTCTGAGAACGTGCCATTACAGTCACAGTATGTCTAACCATACAGGCGCCGGAAGAGGGAGAACAGGGGGACGTGTCTCACACCCCACCCAACTATGACTATGGCCTAAGCATATATCCATCTTAAGATATAGAGACTTCTTAACGCTAGTTAAATGTGTGCATCTATCAATGTCATACTCAGACTCATGTAACTATATGCGAATGGAAGTTACTCATTTAAATGGAAAAATCACTTCTCCAAAAATCCACCGTTCCTAACATTCCCGTTGAGGAGTGTTATAATAATAAACAGTTGGTGATGATGGAACTTGTAGGCAAATATCGCCTTTTTATGCATTTATATAATTATATTTGTGTTTGAATTTGCACTCGGTAAACGTAGAGGTAGTTGCCATAAAGGTGGGTGGGTGATGTGGATGGCGGTCGTGGGTCGTTGTGGAGGGTGTGTGTGGTTGGGCGGGGAGGGCAAACAGAGCTCTGTCAAGCAAATTCATTTTACAAAATAACATAGGGTACAATTAGGGTTATACGTGTACCCATGCCTGCAATGAATATTCCGGTAGTTTCGCTTAATTTTTGACGAAGTATTGGGAAATTGCAAAAGATGTCGATATTAAGTTGTTTTGTATATTTTTATCAGGAAAGTGGGTAAAATAGCACAATTCCACAGTCAATCTACTATGTATATTTACGTCCATTGCACTCTGCGAGCATTAAGGTCTTACATATCGGAACTAGCTCATTAATTCTAGCATTATCCATATTTAAACCCGGAGGCGGTGAGATCTTGAGATTCCACGAATGCTGTGAATCATCTGATGACTTAACCACTGAACCGAATTCCATAGACTGATCTATCTGCAGTCTAGATTTTTTAATACAAATTAGACATTTCTCTAGCCGTCAAGTCGCTACGATTTAGAATTCGTTTCATCTCTTTATCTAAATTCGCAGGTGATCTAAGATTTGATCGCTACTTAGAAAATCTTAGATGTCGTGTTTATACTATTATATTATTACTATACTATTATATTATGCGCAACGCCATTTTCTGAACGCTTTCTATCGCTATTATTATCCGAATAATTTAGAAATAAGCGGTAATACGGCTGTGCAGCAGAACATGTAAGAAACCTCCTCTTCGAATAACCCGTTGTAATTCATATAAAGGTGTTTTGCTTTTACTAAGTAATCTAAAGTTATCTCGATATCTGCGTAAGCGTTTATATTGTATTCGATTTAATTGTATATGTCCACGCTAAGACACATTAAGACACAGCATCGGCTAAACCCTTATTACAACGTTCTAGTTCTATCCTGTGTTACTTGGCCTTGGCTTTAGCTAAACTTTGCAAGACTGGCAATTGATCTGATATATTGACCATTCTACGTCCTCTTTTAAGCTTAGACCCGGGTCTAACTGCCGCCCTAGCCCGTCTACGATTATTATTATTATTATTATTATTATTATTATTATTATTATTATTATTATTATTAAGTAGGGAGGTACACTACGCAAACTTTGTCCGGTAAAATATTGGTACGTAATCGTAGGTGTTCAGGTGTTGTCTGACAGAGGTCTATGAGCAAATAGCCGTGAGCTCGTTTAGTGGCGTCAATATATGAATCCTGCAATGTCGAGCTACGTCTATGATACATTTGACTCGCCAATGTAGTTATACTTGATGCGTCTATAGGATTTTTAAATATGATTATGTAGTGACAATTCAGCGAAATATTTCTGTGATGCTTATTTTTCGAGAAAATATTCTGAATCAAATGAATTATCGTTGGATTCTCGTGATGACCTCGTCTGGTAAACAATGCAGTAACCCTGCTATCGACATCCTCCATTAGATCATCAAGGATAATTAGATTAGCGATGCTGGAATATATTCCTATATGTTGAATTCCTGAATATAGTTCTACATCAGCTCTGAATCTTCCGTAAGATGGTTGATATGACTCATAGCATAATATGATGCGTGCAGGCATTTTATCGAATAGCTGAGCTCTGAATCTAATTATCGCGCTTAACAGGGTGGATTTTCCGGCTTGAGATGGGCCGCTAAGTAAGATATGAGCGAGATGTTTAAATTGTGTATTCAATGTATCGTTTTTTCCTAATCTAGATGACCGCAGCTCGATCTATACAACGTTTCAAAACCCTTATACTATTATCGAAATCATGAAAGCATATGTTCGGATGTGTATGACTGAAATCGTCGAGCTATGTGACGGTAATAAGGATAAAATTGCGAGCTCGATGTATAGAGTAATCGAGTTTAATCTAGCTGCAAGTGTGAATTTAAGCAGAATATTAGCTATATTAAAAATGGGCGAAACTCTATTAGAAGGTTATAAAATCGATTTATTCCCTCAGGCTTGTGCTTTGATCCTTAGCTATTCAATTTTTGAAAATTTACCGAAACTTGTTAGCGTAGCAATCCTGCAGCTGGGTGCCTCAATATTGTGATGCTGGCGGTATCCCGCAATTCTGCAGTTCGTGTTTCGCGGCTGCCGGGCTAGCTGATTCCCGCCGTTTCTACGGATGGCCGGGAGTCGTACCTTGGAACTTGAACTGTGCACCTCTGGCGCTGGTTCCACGGGCCGATTCGAGACCTCCGTTGGTTGAGTAACCTTTTATACGTAGCTAAGTTACTACAAATGGTGTCAGGAGTACTTTGGGCCCTAAATTAAAAATTGTTATTAGTTATTTCTAAATTCTACTCACGATTTTGCTGTAAAAAAAAAGATAGAATTCTCGGAAATATAAATACTACTCTAGACCTGCCCGAACGTCAATTTTACAGACTCTGGCCGCCATTTTGATTATTTTATAGTTATTTTTGTATGATTTAACAATCACAGATGATAGGTGAGTTATAGTTAAATATATATTAGTTATTTATACTATAGCATGCACATGTCGGGTATATAGATTAATATACCTTACATGCATACGTTCATATACGTCATAAATTCAAGATTCAATGTTATTTATTTGAACTGTAATGAATTGAGGTATATTTTCGTGCTAGGTTTCTATCATCTATGTCAGTATTCCGTGGAATGACAACCCTATAGTTTCTGGATTGTTATCTTTAGTTGTCTTCAGTGTCATATGTACGCGATTCTGAGCTGTAATTTAACCGTCGGTTTTTGGATATTTCTTTATATTTTAATTACAGTTCCATTTCGTTGTTTATTTCAGAATTATTCGAAATAAAGAAGTGATATAAATCACTGTTGTTGTTATTATTATCATTATTATTAACTTTTTGAACATTCGAGGGTAATCTCCCTTCTAATCAACAAATATGTTTCAATTGTAATATTAGGTTTACTAATTACGCTGAACACTTTTTGTTTTGGTCTTTTTTCTTGTTATTATTAATTAAACAAGTTCATAATCACATTGCTAGTTACTCCGTTAAAACACTACTCAGCTTATGCCTTCTTTTCAAGTGAAATCTGAGGAGTTTTTTGCTCGCGCCCAGTTTTCATTGGATGAATCCTTTACCCACAAAGCAATTTTGTTGGGTACAAGTAAAGGTTTCATTTTGAAAAGAGCTGATCAAACTGGGTTTGTTGAGTATTGGTGTAAAAGCGGTGGTACTACACAAGACTTGGTCAATATGTTGCAGTCGAGAATAGCCAGCGCCGTTCAGAAATTTCACCGTATCGTTTTCTATATCTGGGCCGGAACGTGCGACCTTACCGAGAAACGAGGCGGCGGTTTTGTCTATTTAAGGACGGCCGATGATGAACTCGCGATAGACCGCATTTGCCAACATTATCAACGTGCGATAGACATAGTAAGGCATTACGGCCAAACCGTGAAATTTATCGATATCCCGGCGTTTTCTCTGGTCCTGTATAATGAGCAACTTCACCATTTGAATCCCTGTTCCTTCAAAGACCAAGAGCTGCAACTGCATGACCAACTCTCTCTTCTCAATGATAGAATTGCGAAAATTAATGCAGATATTGGTGTACACACCATCAAATGCAATGTAGAGTTAATACTCCGTAAAAAATCTAGCGCACGTAAACGCGTCCGTTATCATTATACTTTCGAGTTTCTGAAGGATGGTTTGCATGCAGGTACGCTACTGAATCTGGTTTGGCTTCGGAAGATTCATTTAGACGTTCTCCGGAGTTACACCACCATCACTACTCAGTGAGTTATATTTTTCAGTAAGCATACGCTTACGACTTATTTCAGTAGGTGATATTACTAATTTCGCTTCCTTGGTATAAATCAACAAGTGACCCATAATGACGAAACCCTTGTGTATTAACACTGCAACCGTGGAGGAACTTAGTGCACTCCATAATATTTGTATCATTCGAGCTGCTGGCATAGTAAGTTTTCGTGAGTCCAGGGGTGGTTCCATGTCCCTGGACGACATTAAGGCAGATGCTGATCTGCCTGCCACAGCTACAGTCCTTGAACGATTGCTGCATGCTGGGGACGTCGTATTCGACATCAATGATGAAGGCGCTGTTGGTGGGGTCGACTCACACCCAAGGGAAGAATCCCTGGAAGAGCAAGTAGCTAGACTGAACCTGGAACTGCTAGCTCAAGGTATCCAATACAAGGCACTCCTTAAATCAACTAGTCAACAAAGGGGTGATCAGACCCTAGTTGATAACCTGGCTCCTAGGGGGGTATATACCCCTAGAGAACCTAAGAGGGAGTCGCGATCAGTTTCTCACCATGACACTAGGAAGTCATCACCAGTTCGTAGAGCTTACTGGGATGGCTCTTCGTGAAATGACCCTAGAATGTCATCCCCCGGTCGTAGAAGCTACTCTGATGGTCCTCCTCCACCTAAAATGTCAACTTTTGATGGAAAATGTGAGTGGAAACCATTTTTCATACAGTTTGAGCATACTGCTTCAAGGTACCGTTGGTCTGATACATATAAATTAGACATGCTCATCTCAGCTTTAAGGGACAAGGCCTTAAAGTTGTACTGCATCTGTTCTGTGCAAGTCTAGAATGATTACTTTAGTTTATGTGACAAATTAAAGTTGACATTCGGGAAGAAAGATCTGCCCCACATCATCAGAAAAAAGATGCAAGATATTCGACAAGAGGGTAACTCTTTAGAAGAATTTGCAGATATCATTCAGGAGCTCACTTTAGATGGTTACCCTGATGCCTCAGAGAGTTTGGGCGAGACAATTGCCATTGATGCATTCCTACGGGGTGTTGAGCATCCTAGTACCCTGGAGGAGGCTGTACAAATGGTCAATGCAGCTATCCATAATCAAAGATTGATCATGGGTTCCAGAAGACCTGAGGTTCGAAAGGTCTGTTTTCCGGACGATGCTTCTGGTTTGATGGAGGCAGATAATCCTGAGCAGTTGAGAGGCATAACGGCTCCAAGCAGGATAGATAAATTGGAGAAAGATGTTGAAGGACTTAGGAAGGATATGGCGGAGATGAAGGTAGATGTTGCTAAGATTTTGAATCTTATATCTGGTCAATTCGGGCGAGGTCGGTCTCCTCCAAGAGGGAAGGTCATTCCATCGCGTTCCCCTTCTCCTCCTCTCAGATCGGGAAAGTGCTTTAATTGCAATTTAGAGGGGCATTTTTCCCGTGAGTGTTCAGAGCTGAGGCGTACACGGTCGCCATCACCTTCTGCTTCACCGAGATCTTCGCCTGTGCGATCATATGATGTTCGCATGTATGAGTTTAATCGTGACCCTATGACACTAGTCATTCCCATCAAAGTAAATGGTGTTTCCGTTGATGCAGTGGTGGACACTGCGGCACAAGTGACAGTAATGTGCAATTTCTTTGCAAATAAATTACCTTACCCTTTAAAGAGTTTGGAGTCTATTACATTGAAAGGTGCAGGTAGAGACAATGTTATCCCTGCGGAAAGTGTTGAGCCAGTGACAATTGCATTAGGCTCTATGATGTTCAACTGGCCAGTACTTCTTGCCAATATTAATGATCCAATTATATTAGGCCTGGATTTCTTGAAGGCACACAAGGTCACCATTGATCTGAATAGACTATGTCTGACAATTAATGGAGAACCGGTGCAAGCATCAATGTTGAGAGCTCATGGGAAGGAGGCCCAAGTAGCTTGGGTAACATTGAAGCAGAAAGTGGTCGTTGGTCCTTTTGAGGCCGTGAAGACCACATGTGTTCTGGATCGGGAGGTACAGAATGATGTTGTGCTCCAGCCCTCATCTAAACTGGAGGGTCTGGTAACACCTCATACAGTGGCCACTGCCAAAGATTCGCAGATTCCTATTTTGTTAAGGAACCTGTCGGCCCAATATATTACTCTGGAACAAGACCACAACCTTGGTATTGTCACAGAAATTGAGGAGGTTTTAGACCCTAGAACCGAATTTCAACTTGCTGGTAATCCCATAAACCAGAACGGTTTACAGACTTCTAGAGCCACTGAGGTGGACATTCCTGTGTTCTTACAGGAGCTGTATGAGAGGTCGACATCGGGTTTATCGGAGACGCAGTCTTCGCAAGTTAAATCCATGTTAATCGAGTATCAGGATGCATTTGCAAAAGATGATCTTGATTTGGGTTTGTTCAAGGGGATAAGACATAAGGTTGACACAGGTAATGCACAACCTGTTCGTTCTAAACTTAGACGAACTCCTCTTGGTTTTGAGAATGAGGAAGAGAAACACCTTGCGGAAATGTTAGAGAAAGGTATCATAGTTCCGTCAAAATCTGAGTGGTCGTCAGCCCCGGTATTAGTTCGGAAGAAAGATGGTACCATGAGGTACTGCGTCGATTTTCGAGCTCTGAACAGTATAACTCGCAAAGACCTTTACCCCCTACCAAACATTGAGACATGTCTGGATGCACTTGGTGGTGCTAAGTTCATCAGCACACTTGATGTGGCAGCTTGGTATTGGCAGGTCGAGGTTGACCCAGAGGACCGCCACAAGCTCGCATTTATCACAAGATATGGGCTCTTTGAATTTGTCCGGATGCCATTTGGTACGTGCAACAGCCCGGCTACCTTTCAGAGGGTTGTTCAGCTGGTGTTGCAAGGTCTTAACTGGTGCGAGTGTCTTGCGTATTTAGATGACGTGGTAGTGACAGGGACTGACTTTGACAGTCATATGACCAACTTGAAAGCTGTCCTTTCCCGATTCCTGTTGCACCACCTTAAATTAAAACCTAAGAAGTGTAATTTGTTCCATACAGAACTCTGTTTCTTAGGTAAGTTGATGAGTGATTAGGGAATCGCTGTTAAGCCAAACAATATGGAAAGCGTCGCTAATTGGCCTGTTCCTAAGACCAGGAAAGGTTCATGAATTACCACCGAAAGCACATACAGGGTTTTGTTGGTATTTCTGCTCCTCTCTCTGCACTTACCAGTTCCAAAGTAGAGTATGACTGGACTCTAGAGCATCAGGTAGCTTTCGAAACACTTCAGGGTGCTATGGCCAACCATGCAGTGTTAGGTTATCCGACACTAGATGGTACCTTCATACTGGATACGGATGCTTCAGAGGCGGCTATTGGTGCAGAGTTATCCCAAATTCAGAATGGGAAAGAGGTGCTTATTGGTTTTGCGAGCCGAACGTTGACACCGGCTCAGCGTGAATATTGTGTTACACACAAAGAGTTGCTGGCCGTGGTAGCATTTACTAGGCAGTACCATATGTACTTGCTAGGACGGTCATGTATTGTGCGGACTGACCATCACAGTCGCACGTGGCTGCTGAGTTTCAAGCACATCGAAGGACAACTAGCTAGATGGCTAGAAGAACTGTCCCAATATAATATGACGATGCAGTACAGGCCCGGTAAACAGCACTCTAATGCTGATGGTCTATCACGAGTTCCAAGTGATTCTTCACCTTGCCGCTGTTATAAAGCTGGCCAATCTCTTAGTTCATTACCATGTGGTGGGTGCACATATTGTACCAAGCTTCAGCAGCAATGGTCTCAATTTGAACAAGATGGTGATGATGTAATTCCTTTGGCTTTTCAAACCATAAGGGCCCTTCAACTGAGTAATAATGACCTATCAGACAGCGACACAGACAAAGACGATCCAGATGGACTGCTGAATGGTGTCCCCCACAGAGACCAGGTTATCGGAAGGTCAAACTGGTTAGACGCATTCTCTTCGGAAGATCTAAGGGAGCGTCAGTTGGAGGATCCTGATCTGAAGACAGTTGTATCATGGATTGAGCAGTCACACACACCTTCTGACGCGGAGCTATATTTAGCTAGTCCAGCTGTCAAGTTTTGGTGGGCTCGTTGTGATCAATTGATTTGTGTCTATAGCATTTTGCACTATCTCTGGGTAGAAGCAAATACCACACGGAATCTGCTGGTAGTCCCAAAGTCTCTCCAGAAGCTGGTTTTGGAAGATTGTCATGATTCCAAGCTTGCCAGTCACATGGGTGAGCAGAAGACATTAGAGAGAGTGAAGGCTAAGTATATCTGGCACGGATACTCTCGTGATGGCGTATGTGAAATCCTGTCGGATTTGTAGCTGTAGCAAAAAGGCTTCCATCCGACCTAAAGCTGCTCTGGGCGAGTTCCATGCTGGTTTTCCCTTGGAACGGGTACATATGGACATTTTGGGCCCCTTTATCACATCTGTACTGGGAAATAGATATGTGTTGATGATCATAGATCAGTTCACTAAATGGGTTGAATGCTATGCGCTCCCTGAACAAGGGGCAGAACTGGTAGCCAAAACGTATGTGGAGCGTTTTGTCACCACATTTGGCTGTTCATATTTCTTACACACCGACCAGGGTCATAACTTTGAGAGCAACCTATTTAAGGAACTGTGCCATCTACTGGAGATTTAAAAAACACGCACCACAGCTTATAGACCATGTTTGAATGGACAGATTGAAATTATAAACCGTACTGTCTTGCAGTGTATACGGTGTTACCTGCAAGAGCATGACAGACAGAAAGATTGGGACAAGTGTATTCCTATCATCGCTGGAGCTATGCGATCTACTGTAAGCCGACAGACGGGGTATACTCCCAACATGATGATGCTTGGTCGAGAAATACTACAGCCTATTGACATAATGTGCAAATGCCCTGTGTCTGCGACTATAGAGAATGCCCCTTCAGATGCCAGTGAATTCGTCCAACAGTTACAGCAAACGTTGCATGAAACTCATGAGATAGCACGGGATAACCTTAAAATGGCTCAGAAGCGACAGAAAAAAGAGTATGATCTACGTTTGCATGAGCATGTCTATCATGTTGGTGATGTAGTTTATCTTGCTAATTCTGCAACTAAAATAGGCCAGTCCAGTAAACTACAACCTCCTTGGACTGGTCCATTTATTATTTATAAAAAGTTGTCAGAAGCACTGTTTGGTATCAAAAACCAACGCCGGGAACTAGTTGTTCACCATGATAGATTAAAGCTGTGCAGAGATCGTGATTTACCTCTCTGGATATTGTGAATGAGACGTGCTATAAGCTCTGAAGATCATGGCGATGATGATGACTTATCATCCCCCGATAATGGCCTTGGGTTATCTGATGATAACCGTGCTTCCATTTTTGAAGAGGATTCGGATGAAACCATTCCATATGGTATTGATCCATCCTCAACAATTCTGCATAATGATCTAGATGCTGTTTTGACAGATGACCTGGATATCGACTCTGTTTTACCCGTCCCACAAACCCAGCATCACTCTCCTAGGCGCATGAGGTGTCAGGTCCGAGGAGAAACGCATAACACTTCCCCAGGCTCATGAGGTGTCAGGTCCGAGGGGAAATACATCACACATCTCCTAGAGATGACCAACTCCAAACTCACACCATTCAGAGTCGAACAGGAAGGCAAAGCCGTCTTCCTAACAGGTTCCTAGATTATGAAATGTATTACAATGATCTTTAAGCATTCATGAATTAGACTATGTAAGTCTTCATGGACCCTACTTGTCCACCTGAATAAACGTTCCTCTGGTTTCGTCTTATTACGGATTCATTTGGTCATGGTATTGTTGCGGACTGCAGTTAGCTGTTCGGTCATAGTATAGTACTACAATAGTAATGTGATAATGAACAATGGTAACAGTAATTCCACATTAAAAGAATTACTGTAATCCAGATGATATGAAATTATGACTTCAAATTTTAACATTCTGCATGACACTGAAGACATTCAACTTGTCCGGAAAACATTTATAATCATGGGCTTATGTTCCGTTTCCATCTTAGCTTTAGTTTCAGCAACAGCAAAATCGTGATGTTCTATTCTTTGTAAGTTTTTGGGAAACTAAATTAGTTGAACACATAAGCACATAGTGACTTTTTCCAGCAATAATACGCCTTGAGATAACAAAAACCAACAGGGGTCCATCGCTGTATGACTCACAGAAAGAGGTTATTATAATTACGCGTTTTTCAAATGACGCGTGAATAATTGCGCGTAGTAATGCGTGGTTATATTTACGCATTTCTTGATCACACATTACAAATATGCGTTGTCAAATGATGTGTAAATTGTTACACATTAATCATACGCATTGTATTGTTAACTGTATGTATTGTCCGTCATGGCGTGTGGTCATAATAATGCTCTCTGTGTATGTGTATATGGATTAACTCCATGTACACGCTTTTTTAAGTATATGCATCATATGTTATGATGCAAACTCATCTATGCATAGTGAAATTCAGTTTAGGTTAGCTATTTAATGCCAGTTCTACATTTGTCAGCTCAGATATTTTATAGGATAGCTTAAATATATTATATATAGTTTTATTAGGTCAGCACAGCTATTTTATAGGATAGCCAAGGTATATTAATTCTACATAGATCAGTTCAGATATTTTATATTAGGCCAACATATTATATACTGCCATACCTAGGTATTTCATTTATTAAACGTGTAGCAATTACATGTTAAAATGATGCAATGATGCATTATTACTCTGTAATGCATAACTCATGCATATTTATAATGTGCATTACTCTATAATGCAGAAGTCTTGCATATGACAGCATATTTATAATATGCATTTGGCAAAGACTGAATAAATCGTACAGATGCATTTCTTCCGCTTACCATTTCATAATGCGCGAAGTAATTGGCGCGTTAGTCATAGCGGAAATTCATATGTTTCTTTCTTCTGCTGTATTATCCGTTCCGTTTTAGCTTCATTCAGATATCTTTATTGTGATAGGGATAGTGGTTTTCCGGATTTCCTAAATTTGTGGGTTCAGATCCGTTTCAATTATGTAAGAGGTATATCCTAAATGTTAAGGTTAAAAATGTTCACAAAATTAAAAAATGTGCAATATTCATAGGTTTTCCTAGAATCTCACATATGTTAATTTCAGATAACACTTCCACTAAATTCATGTGAGATTATTTTTATTACTTCTTTATCAATTCGGCAATTCCGTAAATTCTGTCAGTTTTGCTGTGGTGGAAAACCACTGTCCTTAAATGTTTTTTTAGGATGCTATGCTATTTTAAAATCTGTAACGATGGCCCTCGCCTGGCAGCTGTTGATCTATCCATCTGTTTTATTATTAACAGCTCATTCTTTCTGGATGGATCAACACCTATGGGAACATTTTTTTTAATTGTTAAATTCAACTTCTACATTTAGCAGTTGAGCGTCAATGCCTGTGTGTTTTTTATGGTATGTACATTTTTAAGGATTAGATTTTTAGATAAGATTTTTAATTAAATAACCATGTTTTTATAAACGGGGGAGAGTGTGGTGCTGGCGATATCCCGCAATTCTGCAGTTCGTGTTTCGCGGCTGCCGGGCTAGCTGATTCCCGCCGTGTCTACGGACGCCCGGGAGTCGTACCTTGGAACTTGAACTGTGCACCTCTGCCGCTGGTTCCACGGGCCGATTCGAGACCTCTGTTGGGTGAGTAACCTTTTATACGTAGCTAAGTTACTACAATATTAAGGAGATTACCATTTATTCAAAATTATTCATGAACGTGTGAAGTCGTTAACGCTCAATAAGTGAGCAGCGAATGCGGGGTCTGAGGCTCAAGATCATGTCAACCTAACCGTATGAATGCCGTAAAACTATAAATATCGTTATTTTTTTTGATAAGCAATGGTCGGCACAATTTTAAAAACGGATCAATCAGAATAGTATATCGATCTTGACACTTAACACGTGTTCGGTGACACGCTCAAATTTTGAAGTTTACCTAATAATAAGGCGTGTTTACCACCTGGGTATCATTTTTTTCTGCGACAGATCCTGTCCTGATAAGCCAATGGTAGAGAGGCCCTGCTAAGAGTCGCGCATCGAAGCAAAAATCATTCGAACGCTCGCGTTTCAAAAGTCAAAGCTACTTTTTAAAAGCTTAGCCATGTCGTTGTTTTAACACATCTTTGAAGTTATAAAAACTTGTGTGTGTGTGTGGGGGTGGGGGGGGGTGGTGGCTGGTATTCCGCACCACTGATCGATAGAGCACTCCCCTTGGCTATTCTTGAGGATGTGTTAGATGCTGCCAGCCTTCACGAGATCGATTCCTCCACCGCTAGCCAAGCGCTAAACGTTGAATGAGAGTTTATGTCGCCCCCATTAACCCAGCTGGGGGGTATATTAAGCTCTCACGACGTCCGCCCAGATGATCTTCCGACCCGCGTGCTGCGAGAGCTAACTAGAATTCAAGGTGACATCTGGATGGAAATGACTGAGCAGGATTACACAGAGTAGAAATGTTTACGAGTCAACCTGAATGTAATTGAGTATATACTTTTTGTTTTGGTTGGGCTGGGAAGGGTGGGTGGACCGGAAGGTTGTTCGCTGGGTTGGGGTGGGTGAGGGTGTGGGCGTTGCCGAATGTACCGCGGTTTGGGGTGTGAGGTGGGTGGGTGGTGGGGTTTGTGGTTGCGGGGTGTTTTGAGTGGGTGTTGTTGTGGTTGGGGTGTGGTGGTTGTGGGGGGGGGGGGGGTTGTTGCGGGTGTGGGTTGTTGTGGGTGGGTGGTGGGGTGTTGTGGTTGCGCGATGTTGTGGGTGTGCGTCGTTGTGGGTGGGGTGTGGGGGTTGTGGGGGCGGCGTTGTTGTGTGGTGGGTCGTTGTGGGGGTTGGTTGCTGTGGGTGGGCGCGGTGTTTGTGGGTGTGGGTGTTGCGGGTGTAGGTTTTGCTGTGTGGGTGTTGTGGGTGTGGGTGTTGTGGGTGTGGGTTTTGTTGTGTGGGTGTTGTGGGTGTGGGTGATGTGGGTGTAGGTTTTGTGGTGTGGGTGTTGTGGGTGTGGGTGTTGTGGGTGTGGGTTTGTGGTGTGGGTGTGGGTTTTGTGCTCTGTGTGGGCTTGTGTGTGGGCTTGGGTTTGGCTGGGTTATGGGATTGGGCATGGCGGATTTGATGGGGTTGTGGTGGGAGGTATTGAGGCTGTCGGATAGTGAGGCAGATGTCCGTGAAAAAACTTGTCTAGAAATATATAATGTAATCTGTTTTATCCTTTTTTTTACGGTATCGCAGAATTACGGGCTATTGACGATGTCCGCGATGGCGAGTGGGCGACATCGACTCCGTCATCGCCGACGACGATGACTAATTCTACAGCGATGCGGGCTTCGTGGAGATCTAACCCTGGAGCCACTTTGGTAACTTCGAGGAGTGACGAGTCTAAGTCTGCGCGGGGTCCAGATTATTCGAAGTTTAACGATGACGTAGAGCAGGATTCAGATGAGGTATTACGCGAAACTGATTTAAATACTCTAATCGCTATGGAAATCTTGGGAGATTTTTATAATTTTCATAGTTTTGAAGAGCAAAATATCTCCCAAAATATTCACACCTGTTCTAATTCTGAAGACGATACATTGCAACGTAATATAAATATTTTAATGCACGGTCTAAGCGGTACTGGGCTCTTAACCGCCGCTCACCATTATCAACCAGTAACCTCGCCAGAAACTCAACCCCTAAATTCACTGCTAACCTCTAAACGCTCAAATATCCATGAACAATTTTGGAGACCTTTTTAGTCACCGTTCTCCGACAACACTATATCACAAACATTTAAACACTGCCCTCCTGGCGTACTTTCAAACATGTCATTTGAAAGAACACCAGGTGGACAGTGTTTAAATGTGTGTGATATACCATCCGTTTACCTAACAATCACTGTCAACCAATCTTGCACACCACTGTGCAGTTTACTCCCAAACTAGTCACTCATACCTAGCGCCTCTCTTGCCACAAAGACACTAGCAGTTATTCTAAGTGCCAACACTCCGTGCACATGCCTATTTATTTACATCTAAACGTGTAGCATGATTTCAAGAAATCACTCCTCTAACATTTTGTTTGTGATTTGGAATTCAGATCGTGACATATCCACAGAGCTAAATTCATTTTCATGCTGCACGGCTTAACCCCTCGTGTGCTAACTTAACTCGTTAATGATCAAGAGCGCCATAAAACGGACATGTAGTGGTCTTGAAGAATGTCCATTTTCCATTCAAGAGAATATGATTTTTTGACAATTTTACCACTGGAGTGACTGGCTCGGTAACCGATCATGTCAGTCCAGTGCTAAATTTTAAAAAACATTCTTCTCTCAGCCGGCAAATAGACACCAGCTAAGAAAAAAATGGATTTTCTTGATCATGGTCAAGCCGGCAACAGAAAGTTAGTTTTGTAAATTTTATTGTAAAAATGTATTATTTTGCTGAAAAATCGTGACTATTAAGGGGTTACTTGGCATACCTAGAATTGTGAGGGTTCTGAGGCGCTGTTGACACAAGGGCGGGGTGAGGGTAATTAAGTAAATTCCTATGTGATGATATCATTGTCAGAAATGTCTCCATAATTCTGTTAACGGGACATCATCGCTGCCTGGTTTATAATACGTCGCTCTGGGTTGAGGCTAGGATGTATCGTTGTCCAGAGCCAAATCACCAGACAAAATATTTGCCAGAACGCCTTAGTGTATTGCCAACGCTGGCTATTTATGTGTATGTAATTGATGTCGCTTCTACATGTGGAGGTCAAAGTTCCAATGGTTTTCAGTTCATCCGCTCATCCGTCCATTCACTGTATTGGCCTTGAGACATGCCGATAATATACATACACCATTAAAGGTTTCCTTTGTAACCCTAAAATTGGTTAAAACTATTTTAAAACGCGCTTTATTATGGCAAAATTTGAGCCAGATGGGACGATTAGTTTCTGAGATATCCACTGATCCTGAAATTGATCAAGAACAAATTCATTTGTTGTCATGACATTTTAGCCGAATTCAATGCTTAATTTTTAAAATGCAACGCTTGGCTCGCACCGATGCACGCACAGGCGAAGTATATGCGAACGCACACTCCCTTGCTTGACCGTTCGCACGCACACACGTATGCACGCACGCACGACGGCACGCACATACGTATGCATTCGCGCAAAGCATTCATGTACCTACGCACTCACACACCCAAGCACCAATGCACGAACGCACTGAAACATGCACACACACAGAGAGAGAGAGAGAGAGAGAGAGAGAGAGAGAGAGAGAGAGAGAGAGAGAGAGAGAGGTGGGGGTGGTGGGGTGGTGGAGAGTGAGAGCGAGGGAGGGGTGAGGGAGGGGTGAGGGGGAGGGAGGGGGGGGGGCAGGATACTTTGTAGTTAGCACTTTTGACAATGTAGGAAAGCACTGCGAAAACGTATCTTAATTATCATTTTATTTGCTGAACAATCCTCCCGCACCGCAGTGCAAGACTAGGCAACTTGTACATAAAGTGGCGGGCGAGATGCGTATCACCACCGAATTCCATACAAAATGTCTGGGCATGAGATTTAGATCTGCCACGCCCTCACGGGAAGGACATTTACGGTGGGTATTCGTCTCTCTTACTCCCACCATAGCGATAGCTCAGTTGCCTAAAATGCTTTTGTGAAAAGTAACCAGTGTCTTGTGAACTTTTATGTGGTTACGAGGCGAGATGTTCGGATTCTTATCCAGTTCGGAGATCGTACTAAGTAACATGTATGAGCGCTGTCTTCAGTATTGATGTCTTAGGGCATCCGTTCGCAATGACAGCCGTGTCTAACAGCTAGGTAGACACCCGCCATTTGCGGCCTAAAATAGTTCTTGTCTCTAAAAACTAAAAGCTAGCTAAGCAGAGAAGAAGGCCGGTATAAATAAAAGCGGCAACTAATAATTCAGCATACTAAGAATTACATAATACAGTGACTTTGGAATCGTTCGTCCCGTCTTCACATAAAACAGCACGCAACCTTATCGTCATAAGCTCACTAGGTATGGTCTTTTCTTTTTCAAGCATTTTGGTTAACATATTAGAGTCGGCCCAATTTTGCCTACTAGTCTTCTCCCGCGTTAAGCAGTGGCGTCATTTTCCCGTGACATTTTCCGATGACGGAGGCCCGTGCGTGGCAAGGATTCAGCAACGACGGTCCACGCGAGGATAATACTCCTCACCCAAACTAGCACTAGGAGTAGTGCCTGCGTGAGGCACATGATTTTTCGTCAGGGATAATCTTGTTCCTTTCAGCTTAGAGGTATAATAGCTTATATTACGTTAATTAGTTAAGTCTCGTGTACGGGAGCCTCCCTTGCGGGGATACCTTTGCGGACCTACGAGTCTGTGTGGTACCTTCAGGAGCCCCATGTTTAAAAGTTCATCCGGCTGTCTCTATGTCTTGTATGTTCGCATGCTCCTCATTTTATCTAGCATACTCAACATTCTGTTTAGGTAAAATCATTGCATAGACTTATTTTTAATTAGGTCACCAAAATCAAATCTTGTAATTCCATAGGTCACGAAATTGCTATGGACAGGCATACTGGTAACACAAACTCTTGGGATGAGACCATTGTATTTAATGTTCGCGACAATGGTCGCACGGCCCCACCGGAACGATTCAGTTCCACCAGCCTTAGGAGCCGTTTTTTGGTACTATCCCAATAATAAGATATCTGAGTTTAGAATGCAGCTTCAAACACCATTGACATTAGAAGGTGAATGGGAAGTGGAAATTTCAAGTGTACTATATCCCAGGAGCTGGCTTACTATTACTAAAGTAAGTTACATGCAAATATTTACATGGAATAGGACAAGGAAGATGAAGGATGAGGAGGATAATACCAAATCTGGTATTGTAGTTGATGTTGATAAACCAACATCTGTTGATCAGGACAAAGTTAAAAAAAAGGGTAGCAGAATGATCAACCTGATGTTCAGGAAAAAAAGCGTAATCGGAGTAGTTTTCTCTAACTTGGTGAAATGCAGATTTTAAAAATACCAAAGGGATACTATACAGTGAAGAATATGGTAGACTATATAAATAGTCAGATAGAACATTACCATAAATTTAAGAATACAAAAAAAATCTTTCTCAATTTTTATTTACATCGCCTGAATCTTGTATCTCTTAAGTGTGGCCCAGAAGTATCTAATTTAATAGAATACGAAGAAGGACAAATATATACATGACCCATAGATGTATTAGAATCATTTCGTAAGAGTCGACAGGGTGGTCCAACATCAGCATATATATACTGTGATGTTGTCACATACAGCGTAGTAGGTGACACGTCAGCACCACTGTTCAGAGTGATTCCACTGTCTAGTACTGATGGCGGGAAAGATATATGCCAGTGAACGTTTCCCGATATTAAATATCGAACTGTATCAAAGAACTACATTGATACAATAGGAATACTTATAACTGATAGGTCAGGCTCAAATATACCATTCCAGGACAGGGCGTCACAGAGTGTACTCTGTATGCATTTCAGACGTCGTCGACAACAATAATAATAATAATAATGAGAGGAAGTACGAGTGCTAGGGCTTTGGCATGATACTATGCGAGTCAGGTGTGTAATGGTCGTATTCCAGTATTTGTAGGTGCATGATACCAGGTGGGCCATGGGCTAGGTAAAATCATAGGTGGACTACTACGTTCATCAAGACCTTTCGCGAAACATGTTGCCAAGACAGTAGGTAAACAAGCTCTTATCACAGGAGTTGGACTAGCTGAAGATGTAATGACGGGGCAGAATGTTAAATCATCATTGAAATCAATGGTGCAGCCAGGGCTCTGACACCAGAGGCTGTAACAGCAGTACGTGGAAGATTAACCAAACCTAAACTAAAACATAAAAAGATGATTAATGTGCCTAATGGTCAGTCAGTGCGCATGACACCGAAGAGGAAGGGAGTCAATACATCTCAGAGAAAACACACCAATATCTTCAATTGACTAAAACATGGAACTTAGTCATGCTGTCAGTGTTCAAAGAGCGAGTTGGACATTTTTCAGACATGCCCCATAGTAACAACATTGGAGTCTGCAAAATGGGAACAGTTTCAACCTGTATTGAGCTTATCAGATTCTGGACCGATCAAGTGTTACATCACTGGATCTTCAGATAGATATTTAGATCTTACCCAGTCTTACATCTTGCTTAAAGTTAAGTTAAGCGAGATGTGGCGGGTATTGAGACATGGCTCACAGTTGATGAAAAGATGGCTCCTGCGAATAATCTCCTTCATATGATGTTCTCACAAGTGGATGTTTTTTTAATTGAAAACGTGTCAGTGACTAGAATGAAAAGTACGCTTACCATGCTTGTTTTGAGACATTGCTTAATTATGGAAGCGGTGCAGCATCCTCACATCTCCAACTTGGTGGATGGCGAATGGACGATACTGGTGAATTTGATAATGTTGACGATACTAAATTAGGATTTCAAACACGCAGAATAATGATGGCCGAAAGTAAAACAGTGCAATTAATTGGATGCATACACACGGATAAGTTTCTGCAGGATCAATTTCTGATCAGATCCGTTGATTTGAGAGTACGTCTGCAGCTGTGTAAAGATTATTTTGCCAATATGGCTACAGATGGTCTCAAACCTAAGCTGATGTTATTGTCAGCTAAGTTATTTGTACGTAAAGTTATACCATACGCTGAACTGTTAGTATCACATGTGGTTAATTTGATAAAGCCGAGTGCAAAATATCCTATTCGACGCATGGTTTGTAAGACTTACGGTACCGAGTGGTGTTATGAGTGTGGATAGAGATAATATTTTTATCGGTCAACTTCCGACAAGAGTCTTATTTGCGTTTGTTAAAAATAATGTGTATAATGGTGTCGTACATAAAACCCCATTTGACTGTGGTAATAACAAAACCACCTATGCTACATGCTATATTAATGGGGAAGAGCTGACAACATCACCAATTTGCCCATCATTCACTGACGACATCTACTCCGATGCCTACTTTTCGCTATTCAGCGGTACTGTCACACTATTTAAAGACTGTGGGTACGCGATTGATAACGCACGATTCAGATATAGTACGACATTATTAAGGGCCATTTTCCAATTTGGTGAGGCACTACCTGATACAACAAACATGATTTGCTATGCTGAATTTGATAATACGAGTGAAATCGGATCAGTCTTTAATGTATTAACAGATTATTAAAAATGTTGAATACATTTGAAATAGAGCATCTATTATTCGGCGACATCAAAACCTGCGAACACTTCTTCAGAGGTTTTCCAATCAACATTGTACCGGTTCATATTAAATATCGTCCATCTTCATTAGTGATAAACACACATCTCAGTAATACAGTCGGGAAGCATTGGGTTGAGGTTTATTACACTGCAGGTGGAAAAGCAGAATACTTCGACCCTTATGGAACATGACCTTCAGACAGAAGAATGATATCAAATGCATGAGATGGACAATATGCGCATGTTTATTCCTATAGCAATGAATGTGTTCAACCCACACTAACAGCAACATGTTGATATTATTTTGTATATTTCTTGTATTATCGTTCGAGAGGGGTAGGCATGAAGCATATACCATGGACGCTCAGAAAATGTGACAGAAATGCTGTGAAAGTGAAACTCTTAACTCTAAGAATGAGAGAAATGATGCCAAAAAATAGCGATGGATAATTAATAATAATAATTATTGTTTCTCATGTATTTATAGAGTAATCGATGTCATTAAATGTTGTTGCTAATTTAGTTTATTACTGTATTTTCTTATTTTGCTTTGATGTGTCAATAAAATAAAATAAATTAAAAAAAAAAAGTGTATTATTTTTCCCCGCCCCTTATACTGTTGCATCAATATCCATGGTGAGCTTAATGATGCATAATTTGTGCCATCGAGTGATCCATATGCGAACTCATACGCCATAACCATTAATCAGTATTTTGTATGACTAAAAAACACACGGGATAAAGTGTTTGAACATGTTAGCGTGTGCTGCCATAATTTTGGCATCATAAGATATAAAAGTGAACGTTAAATCTGATCACTCATTCATTCTATGACTTTACTAGAATGTGCACGCTAATGTGTGATCAGTGGCGAACGGTGAACTCCACACATATACATTGCGGATGTGTAGAGTGGAATCACTAGAGAATTGTTGCTATACGTGCACCAATACACATTGTTGTGTCTGAAATTCGGAACCATGAGGCTGAATACCTCGCTGATCAAAATGAAAGAAATTACAATAAATTAGTGCATACGAGGTATCAGTTGTGTGACGATTGCTGCATATGTATGTGGTGCAAACAAAGCCGTGATCACAGATAGTAAAACGCAATCATACAAAACAGTCATCATTAGGCCCTTTTTAAGGGCTGATAAACTAAAAGCATGTCACACATGGGCACGCATGCACCATGGGGCAAATGCATGCGTGCAACATGCGCACATGGGGCACACATATATGTGCACGTGGCATACACACACGCACATGGGCACGCAAATAGGTGCACACACGCACGCACGCGCGCACGCACGCACGCACGCACGCACGCACGCACGCACGCACGCACGCACGCACGTACGCACGCACGCACGCACGCACGCACGCACGCACGCACGCACGCACGCACACACACACACGCATACACACACACACACACACAGGGACACACACAGTGGGATGCACGTGGCAAAGTGTGCCTGTATAAAACATGATACTAGTTTAGCAGCTCTTACAAAATGGCCTAAGATGGTATTTGTTTGACCGTATGCTTGGGGGAGAGAAATGAGTGCCCTACACATATGGAATCAGACCCATGGCCAATTGCATAGGCATGGGTATGCCCACCTCTACCACATACTTGACAGTGAGCTGAATCGTGATACTCACCCCATGATATTCCTGCGTAAACAGGTAACACAGAATACCACCCACCCCCCAAATGCAACACAAATTATATTCGCTAATTCATGTGCATTATCAACCAGCTGCGAGGCCGATGCGATTGTAGTATTGCTATCCATGTTAAGCAACGTATGCGTGAACGATGTCGTATGCCCAGTATGTATAGTGCATAAACTTGAGCGAATTTATTCATAAAGAATTAAGGCAACTTTCAGCTGGTAACGTGATAAACAAAATATTAGTTGTACTTGTATTATATTCACGACCGAATTAAGGAAACGTGAATTACAAATCGTAAAATTGTATCCAACGTATTAATCAACTTAGATGAAAGTGTACAGTAATTCGCATTATGCCTAGCGTTTTCACATCTGCACATTGAATAATAACTCATTGATGTAAACAAACATATTCTCACGCGAAAGTGCATTCATACAACTATTGCTTAATCAGCATAATTAATTAAGCATAAGTCAATATTCACGAATTGACGATGATTACTGTATTTCACTGAGTTTAAACGTGTTTTGCTATTTGAATTTAAAAAAAAAACCCATATAACTAGCAATATCACATATTGCATCAGTGGTGCATCTAAACCACGACATCATACACAACTGGCTCAAATTAGAACTAGTGCCGGTTGTGCGCTATTGTTCATAAATGGATGCTGTGCGCTATTGTTCATAAGCGAGAGACCACTGCGCACTATTGTTCATGCATGTGCCGTTGTTTATGTGGATAAACGCTATTCTTCAAAATGTGCGTCTGAGTTTAACTGAGTTATGCTGATTTGCTGATAGAATTTATAGCGTTTAACTTAAAAAGCCTATATCTCCTTAAATATACGTCCTATGCATATATTATTTATAAACCGATATATATCGTATGTTATAGAGTTTTCTATTATTTAGCCCGTATTTCACCGAGTTTAGCTGGGATTCACTGTTTGAATTTTATACCATATAACTTACAACAGTCATAAAATGTTTTTTTAAATTTTTTCAAACCTACATCGTGGTGCAGTGGTAGTTTAAGTGAACATTTATTTATACTAATTTGGGATAGGAAGTTTCAATGTATGCTAGTTTCAAAATATTCAACAGATATACAACTAAGGAATGAATATTTTTTGATACTAATTTTACACAAGAAGCTACAATTCATGCTAGTTTCAAAATATTCACCAGATACCAGCGACCACCTGCATGAACACTGCACACTATCGCCCGTGCAGTATGCCATTATTCCAAAGTCATGCTCAATGTGGCAATTTGACACAGGAAGCCACTTAGTTTCAACATATTTTGTTAACCACGAAGAATGGGGGTGGGGGCGTCGCCGCCCACCTAATTAATAGTTAAACTGTTGGTACGCGTTCATCGTTCAGCAAGCACACGCTCATTTACACAGAGTTACACATGTCAAAACCTATTTAAAAGAAATATTAATCTAATTATGCATTAGCATTGTCACGCATGTGTAATTTAAATAGCGAACAGACGGAAATTTAGAATAATAGCGTGTAGCTGGACATTTGGAACAATAGCGCGTAGCCGGTCATTTAGAACAATGGCATGTACAGGGTAATTTTAAAACTATAGTGGTACACGGTCATTTAGTAGCGTGTACACAGCATGCACAAGAGCGTGTACACGGTCATTTCCAACAATAGCGTGCACCTGGTCATTTAGAACAATAGCGTGTACACTGCCATTTTAATTGACCAATCAGAACGCAGTATTTAAAGAGCTCATTTGCATAGCAATAGCGTGCAGTAAGCCCCTTTACTACTTGTCTTTACTATTTTATAAACATGTTGTTGAATATTTGAAATTAATTTGACTAGCCGCTGTTGCTGCCATGAACAGCAACAGCGCCCAGTCAGATTAGTTTCGAAATAATGCGGGCGTGCAATAGAGCATGCGATGCATTTCTGGCCATGCCCCTCCCATCTATGTCTAAGCTCCACACACGTTATGGGCGTGTTGAGGCCGATTTATGTAATTTGAACCTTGACCTCCCAGAATGCCATTTACAAGATAGTTATACACGTAAGCTGTTGAACATGTTGACACTATTTTGACTGGGCGCTGTTGCTGCCTATGGCATCAACCGCGGCCAGTCAAATTAGTTTCAAAATATTCAGCAGAATGTTTGGTATATAGTAAATCCAACAAACTCAAACAATTCGTACACTTGCCGGCGAAGGGGGGAGGAAAGGAAGTGATGAGAGAGAGAGAGAGAGAGAGCGGGAGAGAGAGAGAGAGAGAGAGAGAGAGAGAGAGAGAGAGAGAGAAAGAGAGAGAGAGAGAGAGAGAGAGAGAGAGGGAGAGAGAGAGAGCTCTTGATGTTCTGCGACATAAACTATTCAGTGAAGAAGATGATGTTAAGGAGAGTTCCTATGTACAACTACAGACTCTATAACCCACGTCCATAGGAGCAATGAATTACAACTTACGTGCCTACTGTCAGATACGCGGAAAAAATGGCTCTTGCAGAATCCTGTTACTTGAAGAATGGGGATGGAAGGGCGAGCTATGCCTGTGATAACTTACTCACCACCAGCTCCAGGCGAGTTGATACGTATGAGTAGATCTGGCTGGCATACAGACTGCAGCAGCTCAACCTCTAGCTTAAACTGGTTCGTCGTATGCTGGCAACGCAGAGGTTCTGGATCTACCAATTCTGCGCAAGTGTCTTTTGATGAAGAAGCATGTGACGAGGAAGAGATATAATACGTGTACCATAGTGGGTTTCGATCTAACATTATTTTAACATTTCAACTAGCAACGCTGAAAGTACTTCCTAGCGCATAGGTCTATTGCTGTTTGGCTATGGCGTTTGCTGATTTGCTTTATAATGGCACTTCTTACCACGCTGACGTCTCTGCAGAAGATATAAATGGCTGGACAAACAAACGTTTGATAGTATTTATTTAGTTTATTTCCAGACTGTTTGCTTAGGACAGACTATTACCATGAAACATAGCTCATTATTCGACTGGACGTGAGCCATCAGGATTTAAATTATTGATGGCTACCATGCTGACTTTTTGAAACAATTATATTCTACAAACTAGCTAACGACAATTTTTATGTTAAGCCATTTCTAGAAGCAGAAGGCATTCGAAATACGCCAAATATTGAGACTGCTTCACTGTTATAAAGAAGAGTATATTATTCAACATTAGATATGGCAGCCATTTTGTTGTTCCTAATGTTTAGTTACTTCCCATATCTCGATTGCCTGGGACGTTTAATATGTTTTAGAGGGAATTTAACTGGGTATAAAACAATTGAAATACCGTGTTGGAATTTGTGTGCGGTTAAACTTTAACATGACTGGACTATCCATCCATTATTCTTACTGGAATGCTACATGCATAGATCTGAAAAGCGTAGATCGCTTGTGGCCCTCTCAGAAGCGGCATTTCAGAGTTCGGTATTTTCTTGCCGATGCAATTTATATGAGCATGTCATATGGCGAACAAAATCTTATTTTTTATCGCAAATTTCATTATCTAGTCGAATGAAAAATCGGATTAATACAGCCAACCAAACTTTATTTGCTATATAACTTTATAAAGTCGGGTCACGAGTGACTGCTTGTGCCAAATAGTTAGCCACATGCGCGCTACATTAGAGAGCGGACACACGAAAACACATTTGTTCGGTCTCTCAAACATCGTCGTGCG
>CM067363.1:44063494-44084038 GCA_034401795.1 Chaetoderma sp. LZ-2023a | reverse complement strand
CACGACACGACGATGTTTGACAAACTTTCGTTACTAAAGGGTTAACCTACTTGAACAAGGAAATAACACTGTCTTCAGTTGCAAAAAATATGCTAAAAAGACAAGTGGTCCACTACACATTACCACTTATGTGAGTGTCTTTCATGTCATTCTAAACATAGGCCTACACACGCGTGCGTATCTTACATGTATGTGGGCGAGGAGGTAAATTCCGGGGATATACCCCCCCCCCCCCCACCCCCTCTACCCCCGCCACCCCACCCACCCATCACCAGCCAACAACCCACCTCCCACCCCAAACCCCCGCCCCCACCCCCACACACCCTTCTTTGAATGTAATATGTAGATAACGTATAAATTCACGCATAACGACACACACTCTCCCAAGCTTTTACTGGAGTAATTTAATGGTAGGCTTACGTACTAGAAACAAATGCTGGCCCTGAGCGTATACAATTGTCGTGTGCGTATGCGGAAAAGTCACGTTGAATTCATATTTGAGTGAAGATGCGCAAAATCGTGACTATAGTAATTTATAAACAGGCGCGTAAATTGTCATATTTAAATATAGCAGGGCGGCATAGCATAAGAATTGCGCTATTGTGGATACAAGCAACACATCTAGCAGATATGTAGAGCTTCTTATGCTAACCATGTTAGGCTATAACACCATTGTCACATTTTATTTGTGCGCATGCGCAGTGGCCATATAAATATTAATTGATTAGATTTAAATAGTCATTGTTTTATTAAAAATTGGTTCATTAAGCTGCCATCAAATTGCTTCTAGAATGCCGTTGCATGTTTGCAGTCACTTTTAGGGTGGTAAACAAGTAATTATGTTACAATATAGCGAGCTTGTATCAAAATAACCAAAGGACAAGCGTCATTCTGATTACTATATTTACAGACTAATATTGACTATAAAAACACTCAAATATTTACAATTGTGTAACAATATCAATGAAAATGGTAGCCTAACTGTACGTAAGGGCAACATCAAAAACAATAAATGGTATGCTAAACGGAATCAAGGAAATATCACCATATGCCAAATCATATATACAAAATATATCAGAGTCTTTCACATAACACAGTTTTAAATAGCAGGTGCATATGCCCCATAGCTGTAACCTGTAGATTAGTATATTTGCAATCTAATATGACTATACTTATCAGTAACATTCAAATATTTACAACCATGCGTCACTGCCATGAGAACCTGGCAAGTCCAAGAACTTTTAGCTGGTAGTAGTTCATATTGTCTATGCAAAACTAGATCGTCACTTGCTTTGACCACTGATTCACTTTCCTCAGGGGCGTTCACATTCACTATTACATTCACAAAGTGTCGTATATTCAAGCGAATTTCTGAAGCATTTACATCATTTGGTAGTACATCCTCTCAGACAACCGCATCTGGCAAGTTCAAGCGCACTTTGTGATACTTGAGGAAATATCGTCCACAATGGGGAGAATGAACCGTCATCCTATTTCATCCATCCCCATTCTTCGGGTACTGGCAAATTTAGATCACAGTTTAACAAGTTACCGCAAACGTGACCGCCTTGATAGTCAGCCCGGGGTACGTGTTGGGTGAATGTTGCGTGCGATGGTGGAAGCCTTTTCATGTCTCTGCCCTTTTTTGTGAACAGGTATTGCCGTGCCATATTTACTTCCGTACACATACTTGATCTGCCATAAAATTATTATGAATCTCTGTAACGCTTGCAAACATATATCTGTTGGATGGTCAGGCACTGTGCTGAATTGTTCAAAGAATGGCGTCACAGCTGAGAAGCTGTTTCAAGTATCCCTCACACTGACTTTTCTGTGATCACGAAATGAAGAAACAGTGTCGCGCCCAGTGAATGCATGGAAGAATGGAAGGGCCCTTGCTCTACTGACACCAATAGTCTGTGATATAGCGTGAGCAGCACTATAGCTCAGATGTCTATATCCAGTGTATACACTGCTGATATCGCAAGCACAACAACATCAGTGTCAACTGTGCGGATCAATACTTTGCTATGGCCTCCTCTAGCAGTGTCATCAACATGGACAAACACTCGTGTGTTCGCTTCTTCATGTGAACATGGTGCAAGGGAATTCAAATCTGGGCGTGGAGGTGACACGACGACGTGCTCGCCATTAGTTGCTATGGTCTCTATGCTCCGATCAGTATTCCAGTCAGGAAAACACTGTGACAAATATGAAAACAATTCTTCCTGCTTCTTTTCGTCTACTCTTACGAAGTCCTGCCAATTCCTTGGCACAACAGCGGATGGAACAACACGTCGGCGTTTGTCCCTACGCTCTCTCGCCCTCGTCTCTTTCTAGTAGTAAGACTACATGCTTCATACGTGTTCCAAACAATACCAAGGCGTTCAACTTTCTGTAGTCTTGACACTACATACGACTTGAAGATGTTAACTGCATATTGTTCGAATGCACACACTCCAATCGGCGTCAGCATGTATACGACTGCAGCTCCATCAGGCAGCATGGCAGTTACGTCTGGCCATTCAGTAACTGGTTCAGCTATTTTATCGAAGCACTGCAGTAGGTCTGACTATAAAGGGGAACGAACTTTACCATTGTCTGATATTGAGGGCGAGCAGGCCTGATTTTCATGTTTGAAAAATTCATCAAGGTCATCACCCCGTGTTTGACAACCAATGTACAACTCAGCTGGCTTTTGATATTTGGTTTGGCAGTCGTATTTCCTGAAGCAAACAGTGGCAATTAGTTCTTCGCTATAGTTTCATAGGTGCTTATTTCTTTCAAACAGGCGTTCTTTGACAAAGAGATCATACTGTTTCTGACGAATAGTCTTTATGTCCTCAACTGTCTTCAAGACAGATGGATCAACAAGGTCCTTTGTACTGAGGGACATTAGGTCATCTCGTTCTTCTAAAGGTGGATTACCCATTTCTTCTCTATGGTCTTCCAACTTCTTAACCTAATCAAAGAATGTTGTATGGATCGCACTTCGCTCATAATGCGCTGTGACAATAAATTCATCAGGTATATAGGATTCCTCAAATTCACTAATGACTTGTGAACTCTGGTCCCGATAGCATCCACCTACAAAGCACAGCAGGATTCTCAGTGAGTCCGCCAGCTTCTCCATCACCTTTGGCATGCGCATTGTTTTGCGGTTAGAGCGGTTGATCCAGTGTAATGACTGGTATTTGGCCAGAATTGAGAAGCTGAATGGCTTCTTTAATGGCTACCATTGAATGCCTACCCATTGTGGGTGAGTGTGCAGTATCTTGGAAGAGAGGTAGCAACGAGCTAAGTGAAGCTGATGATGAACTCGGTGAGTGTAGGTTTGCATGATATGCTGAATAAAAAGTGAACCATTTTTCTTAAGCTTATCAGCTCGTAGTGTATCTGTAACTGTACCAAGCCATTTGTATTTATCTTCACTGGCATTTCTCTGACTAGAACCATTTCTAGTTAATGCCCCACTTTGTGCTGGTAAATCAGGCTCCTTATTTGTAAGAATTACTGGAGCTACATTTTGAGGCTACGTGTCTACTGTCTTCTTTGTTGATGCTGTCTCTATCACCACAATATTACGGTCTGTACCTCGATTTTCGGTATCTGGATGTTGGAATAATGCAATTCCAGTTCCATGGAAATAATCAGTAGCAGTTGTAGAACTCGGAGTATGGTCAATAGTATCTACTGCCGCTGTTTTAAAAGTATCACCAGAAATGTTTGCTGGACATACATTACCTTCCTTAAATTATGTACATACACCATTTGCCAGGTTTGCTGATATGCGAAATACTCTGGCATTGGAAAGACAGTCCCAAATGAAACAGGTTGTCGATGATGTCTCTTTTTCTCGATGCTTGGACCTTCTTGCATCATGCAAACTAGAGCTAACAATGGCTGAAAGTACCATTGAAGTCCTGAGCAGACGTTCGTAGCTCAAACAAATCCCTCCGAATCACCATTGCAGCTTTGGCTAGAAACAGTGCCATGATCACAGGCTTTGCCGAGAGCAGGCCCAATTCCAGACTCATAGGTGAGCATACCATCTTTACCTTTGACGTGGGTCTCTATACCTGGGATTTTTGACAAAATTCCTTCTTTCAGTTTGGTAGAGTGCATCCTAGTATCAACTCTCAAGCCTAACTGTGCGAGTCTGGAGGTATATAAAGTCACAAGATCTGACAGTTTAAACACTGGGGCTATAGATGCATCCTCGTGTGTCTCTTCGATATATGAAATTAGTTCTACTAGGACGATGCTATGGATTCTTTCGGCTGGAGATTGGTTGGATTGTTCTTTCTGCTCTATTCCACTTGCCCGGTTATAGAGCTCAGCCACACATTTAGAATGATATTTTGCCTATATTGCTATCATATGACCTACACCTAATTTTGTGAGAAGGGCTTTATCTACTAACATTATTGCACATTTTCTTACTCTGTTATCTAAGCCAAATGTAGCTGCTTCACGGCAATGTCTTCCTTCAATTTTATAATCAGAAAAGAAAGAAGCAAGCGTTTTAGGATGTACAGTATGCTCACTGCCAGAACGAGTGTATCTCTGTTCATCAGCTTCATCTACACAAATAAACTTTTGTCTAACATTTATAAATTGATATTAACTGGAAGAACATTCAGTTCATAAAATCGAATCAAGTGTTGTGCAAACAATTTATATCCGACGCGAGCATTTTGTTTCTTTGATTTTGCTGGGCATTCCAGGCGATCCTCTGTTTTTCTGACATATAATACACCTTGGACAATCAGTATCTTCTACCGAAACTGAAGAAGATGTCCGCGGATCGGAAAGATCAGCTAGTTTCATACGTTTTGCCATAATTGTTCAGATAATTGGCACTGGAATGGGGGAGAGTATAGTAGAGCGAAAATGTGACCGGGGTGTGCACTTCTGGAAAGAAGCATGAAACTTTGCCCTGGAGTTTTTCTGAGTATGCTGATTTAAAAAATAGCAGGAACCGCGACATCACTCCAACCTTTCCCACCAAAAATTGAAAATTCAAAATGGCCGCCACAAAACACATTTTGCACATGAATTGGCTCCAAGTGGCCCGATTATCAAAATCTTGGTGTCTATCCCCATGTTGTCATGGTCAAAGAATCCGATAGAGCATATGTGAACTAACATAATATACATTTTCATGGTGAAAATTTAAAAAATGCCCATTCTGTTAATTTATGACAAATTAATGATATGGACATTTTAAAAACAAGTTCACCATGAAAAATGCTATTATGTTAATTCGTATGCATTCTATTGGATTCATTGCCATCAGCAACATAGGTATAGATACCAAGATTATGGTAATTTGGGCACTAGACAGAATTTATTGGCAAAACATGTTTTCTGGCGGCCATTTTGAACCTTTTGGCTGGAAATGGTACGGCATTATCAATCACACAACATATCACAAATGGCAAGCCTGGTGCTGTTAGGGTCATTCAGACGATTCCCGATAACAGATCCCAACCAAAATCGAAATCAATCATGTCATTACCTAAATCATACACTACTGTGACACCGGTCTCGCTCCCTGACAACGTCATTCCAGTCGTAACTAATGCCCAAGTAATTCCAAAATCTGCTGAGATGGATGAAGATCAACTACAAACTCTTTGGTTTAAAAATGTGAAGACAGCTTTAGCTAATGAAAACGAATATGATCTAGTGAACATGCACATATCATGGTCAGCCTACTTTGCCAGCTTGCAGGTGTCTGTACCTAAGCCTCCTACAATTATCACACTCCTTCCATTGTTTCGAGATGGTGCACACTCACCCGCAATGGTTAAACATGGAAGGAATATCATATGACAGATCACGGTACGTGTCAACCCAGGGCAGATACCAGTGCTTACAGTTGATCAGCCACTATATGTTATCGCCAAAACGAGTATGTGGAAATGGCCAGATGAGTATAGAGAAAGAGAATATGTTGTACTGATAGGGGTTGGGGTCCTCCACATAGAAATGGCCATGTAGAAAGTAATCAGTGACTCGCTTGACGGAAGTGGTTAGACCTATGTGATGACTTCATCCGATGTTACTACTGAGGGGCGTGCAGCTGATCTCCAGAAAGCTTCGCACACATCCAGAGGGCAATGGGCTCATCAAGTAATGGCAGCAGCTCTGTTCATTCTTCTTCACAGAACATATGCTGAGCATTAAGTGAACACCCCAGATGATGAACAACTACAATATAATGGGTGGTGTGAGCAGATGGCATCAGATCATCCTAAGTTTGATTACTGGTACAAAGTATGGCATTTGAAACTCCTTTCCTACATTTCCTTAGATCACAGCGTCAACAAACATGTGTACCCTATGTGGAGTCACTTGCAAATATTATTCCATCGATGTTCGCTCTTGACCACCAGCACTACGCTCGCTGGATGACAGTTCGTGTAAGAGATCTCATTGTACTCGAGATTAACTGCCCTACCACGCATGCACAGCTCCTCAAAACAATTTTGTTACACAAAAAACAAGACCCACATTCTCAGCCCTTTCGCACGATCAAGTTCATGAACAGCTAAATGCAATGGTGAAGGGAGACGAAGGCGTAATACGAATTACATAAAATGAATTAGCACTGACACGGTGGATGATGGCAGGCCCAGAAACAACTAGCCTCTTAACGGATTATGCAGACAGATATTCTATGAACAAGAATGCCACAGGACGCCACCATAAACAAATTCCAAGTGTGCAGAGAACATTCCTTTCCCAAGTCAAGATGGTGATGTGATAGAGGAACTTGGCAATCCGTTTGCTGATACAAGCACAGAACTCTATACACTTGATAGTAATACTCGAGAGTGTGGCTCGTCCTATAAGGAACGCCGAAAACATAGGAATAACCCAATATCAGAAACTTGTTAAGGAGTGTGCCAATGACAATAACACTGCATTAAATGACACCATACACAAGAACGGTCTTCCTCTTAAATTCTAGTCCAGCAAAGACACTTGTGAAGTCCACTTCCAAAATCCCCAACCTTCAAAATGGTGTCTCAGTTGCATATATCATGTCAAGCTAGAGACAGTGATATGGATGCCTTCTTCAGGCATGAAAATCATGCTTGGCTTCCATCGTTGGCACCAAGTAGCAGCATGCACCAAGCAAACAAGTCTGACTTGATGGAATGCTTGGAGTCATTGGTACCTCAATCGGAATGTGTTCCAAACGTTGATGTCAAATTTCCTGATGGCGCTGCAATTGTGCACATACTTTCTAGGACTATTTACAACTAGCGCTCTTTCCCTATATAGAACGTGTTCTCCAAGATGTTGTACGTGCAGATGTTGATTGGGATACCTATACCGAGGATAGCCTAAAGGCACACTCACGACTAAACATCGTCGGGTTGCCAACAACTCACACATTCCAGCTAACTGGAAGAACTCCCTTCGTTCTGATTTAAACAAAGATATTCTGTTCCGTCTGCTAGCTAATGCAATCCAAGTGGTTCAACCCCCACAAGTGAAGCAAGTCATCTCCACATAAGGCCAGAATATGGTATCATCTTCAATAGCCGACTTATCAGACGTGTCCTGCACTCACGAGGAAGCTGGCACGCAGCTCCTGTTTCATGCTTCTCATGCGATCCATCATGGACTTACCAAGCTAATGATACATGCCACAGATACCGATGTGACGGTTCTCACAATTGCTGTGTCAAGAGTGCTACAGGGTTATGGCTCTAAACTACATTACATCCCCTGTCACCTAATTGCAGCTGAATTGTGTGGGGTCTTTTGTTTATGCGCGCAATATCAGGGTGTAACACGGTTTCTGCCTTCTATGGAACTGGTGAGAGAACAGCATGGACTGTTTAGCGCCGTATGCCTGAACTCGAACCTATTTTTGTCTGCTTATCTCATACTCCAGGCGAGATATCTAGCGATGGCATGGGCCAAATAGTGGGACCTGTTGTTCTCTTGTATCCGCGAGCGTCAGAGCTCGGCCACGTGAATGATGCCAGCAAACAGTTATCCACTCGAAATCGCAAGATAGAAAACATCCCCCCGACATTACATGCTTTGGAACAGCACCAAGTCAAACTATTTTCGAAGTATTCAAAACAATGCTTATCAAATTGTAAAGACATGCAATTCGTACACGTGGCGGACTATTCACCGTTCATTCCCGACTCAGATACATCATGCATTACGTATTTTGATTGTGACGTCAGCCGCTAACTGAGACAAAAAGATGTTGACGTAATATACTGGATCGACAAATTGGATTCATCCATTGACATGCTTGACAATATGCATAATTTGTCAAATAATAATAATCATAATGACCAATAGTTATTTCTCTAGACAGGAGATTACTGAAATTGGCACGTACTGCTTGAGTCTCGGGTAATGTGTCTAACAAGCGACAATTGTGATCATGAGATTACTGGTGGCACTCGGAATCCGGCCAGACAAACTTCGTGACAAATGTATGAAACAACTTTGATGAAGGTAGTTAGCTTCAAGGTTATATTTACTGGAGAATTGCAATACAATTCGTTTAGCCAAGATGATTGAAAACCATTCATTATGTACAATTATCTAAAATACCCAACCTTTGCCATTTCAAGGATGGATGTAGCGAGTTCCCAGTGTGGTATACATACCGTAACATAAAGATAATGCTCGGGCACACATTTTATTAAGAATTCACAGCTGTTTTAGCCATGTAAGAGTCTATGAACGTGTTATTCAATGTTGTTCACCCGTATGCTGCTATATGGCCACCATAATATATAGCAACAGGAGTGAAAGGTGGCCGGAGCTTAGCTAGAAATGGCCAGTGCCTGGCTAAGAAGGACGACTCTGGTATCTTCTAATCGGTCGACTACACCAGGTGGTATGCATACACTACTTCTGATTAAATATGAATGCCATGGTAGAAATGCATCAATATTTGACGAAAATTCACTGAAGAAATCCGATCGAGTTCCTGAATAGGGAAATATGTGATTGACAGGAAAATGACGGATTGTTCAATGTGCACCTCGCATAATGGTTCCATTTCTAGGTCCAGCTCACTGTGGCTGAATTCTCAAATCATAATTTAAAGATAACTGTACGTGTAAGCTGTTGGCCATTTTGAAACTGACCTGACTGGGATATGCTGCTGTCAGTGGCCAGATTTGATGTGAAATATTTAACAAAATATTAATTCAATTGTAAATTTACTAAAGACATACACACCCGCTTAGTGTTTGACTCGTGCCACTTTGGTGACTGACTTGCTCCGTTTGATTGTGTCATCAGCTAGCACATGACGTGTGTTGATTATGACGTCATATACTCGAGTGTTAGATCGGATCCGTCCATAGTAAGCGTTAATTGGAAGTTCTGCCATTAAAATCGCTATAAATACAAATTGTAGGTTAGTATTAGATGTGCGCTCTTTGAGTAAAGTGTGTTTTTGCCATATTCAACTCGATTTTGCCGAACCTAAATTAACAGCGGTTTGTGAAAATGTGAGCCAGAACTTTTAACCCTTTAAGCCTTAAATCTTTTTCAAGAGAATTATAACTTTCTCAAAGAAAATAACAACTTGTAGACGAAGAGAAGGCTTGACCATGGAATGACTAACTCGGTTATCGAGCCTGTAAATCCAGTTGTACATTTTCAAAACATGTCTTCTCCTGGTCTGCAAATGGGAATTACTCAAAGCCACTGTAGAGGCCATTTTGGCTGATATGAGTGTTAAAAGGTTACGCTATGACTTATGATTTGTAGAGTAGAGTTTCAAGATGGACCAAGCTTAGAATCCATCCAGCAGTCCTGGTAACATTTGCCGAGAGCTGGTACTCATTACTCGTTAACATTAATTTGACACTGCTAAGGAAATAGCTGAGGTTGGTTGTTAACTATGTTACATATCTAAACGTGTTGCGTGGCTATAAATGGACCTTTCCAGTTTATCCATCCATCACATGACGTCATAATCAACCACGTGGCGTGTACGATGCTGTCATAGTCAGTCACAGATTGAATGACTTGAAGTAGTCCGTCTGAATCTCTTAATAGTCCGTCAGGTTGTACGGATTGTATGTCTTTACTATGTAATACGCAGTTTTGTTGAATAGTTTGAAACTAATTTGACATGGCGTTGTTGTCACCATAAACAGCTTACCTGCATAGTTAACTGGATACTGACTCAGTCATTCACGCACTCACTCCCTATCTCCCTACCCCCTGCCTCCCTCCCTCCCTCACTCACTCAGTCGCTCACTCATTCAATCCTCCCTCCCTCAATCCTTCCCTTCCTCCCCATTCCATCCACCTGCCCTTCCTCACTCACGCACCCACCCACCCACCCGCCACCCACACACACTCACTCACTCACTCACTCACTCACTCACTCACTCACTCACTCACTCACTCACTCACCCACCCACCCACCCACCCACTCACTCACTCACTCACTCACTCACTCACTCACTCACTCACTCACTCACTCACTCACTCACCCACTCACTCACTCACTCACTCACTCACTCACTCACTCACTCACTCACTCACTCACTCACTCACTCACTCACTCACTCACTCACTCACTCACTCACTCACTCACTCACTCACTCACTTCACACTCACTCACTCACTCACTCACTCACTCACTCAAATACGCGACGCTTAGGGAGGCGTCATAATCAAACGCGTCATGAATGGTGAAGATGCGTTGTTTTACGATTTGTATGTCTTTACTATTTAATAAAGATGTTGTTGAATAATTTGACTGGGTGTTGTTGCTGCCTATGGCACCCAATCTAATTAGTTTCAAAATATTCAAAAGCTTATATGTATAGTTTTCTGGAAAGCGATAGTCAAGAAGTTTAGAGATCGATCGATCCCAACACGAGCGAGGTGTGGGTGGATCTTAGCTAGAGATGGGCGGAGTATGGCTGAAATTGGACAGGTCCATTAGGCATACATATACTGCAAGAATAGATGAGGCATTCTTAATCTCGCTAACATGTGTGCCTTTTAGTCATTCGGGTACTATTTATTACAGGCATTTGGAGTGGATTAATTGGTGGTGCTCATTAGGAAGACGAATTAATTATCAATTATCAAATAGTAATTAATTAATAAATATCCTTTAAAGTCTTGTTTATTACAGCACATTCCGCCATCGATTTGTCAACTACGCTGCCCTCTTTCAATGTAGCTTTGTTTTCAAATACGGCTGATCAACTGGCTAAGGAGCGTCACATAAAGAACAATTCCACCGCGAGGTTGACTTTGAAGAACTGAAGCATATCAGTAAAGCCACAATAACCACCAGCAGGCAGCATAATGATGCAATACACAGCCTCAGTAGGGAGGATCAGACATGTATCTTCAGATTGAGGAGTGGTCACAATCGTCCCAATGCACATCTTCACCGTCTCAAGATTACAGATTCTGGACTTTGTGAGTGTTAGCAGGCAGAAGAAACAGCAGAACATCGCTTGCAGCACTGTCAGCGATATGAACAGGCTAGGAGAAGCTTCTGGCCTATTGAAGTATCTTTTGAAGAGAAGATCAAAGGAGACAGAGACAGTTTGATGACCACTTCAGCTTTCATGCACAAAATAAGGAACACTATGCAAGATTACTGTCATAAGAAAGATGAACGCAAGAAGAAATACGGCAATCGGCAATATTTATATTCGCATGATTTAGCATAGCCATCATAAAATGGGTTTATATAATTGAAATAACACATTACTTCACCATTTCCAATTGTACATCGCCAATGTTTAATGCATTATTTTTGCCAGATCAACACACAAACAATATTAGCATTTGGAAGCTAGACGGCCCTACTCCTTAGTCACTGAAAACGCAGCCATGTTTCTGGGCCGGTAATAGGCCAATATTGGGTCGTATTGGCCCAGAGCAGGCCCAATAACACGTGTTAGCATGGTTAGTGTGTACGTGGTGAATATTATAATCCGTTATCAAAGTCACAAAATAAAACACAATATAATATAGCATAAATTCATGCACAGTTAGCATATCGCACAACACATTGGATGGTATGTGTGTGGTGGTGGTGTGTGTGTGTGCGTGCGTGCGTGCGTGCGAGTGTGCGTGCTTTCGTGCGTGTGTGTGTGTGGGAGGTGGGGTGGGGTGGGGTGGGGGTGTTATACTGTATTTTTCTTCATTAGAACATCGATATGTAGAACACTTGAACTGTTATGATTAAACGACAAATGACTTAAAAATTCAGCTTTGGTTAAGTCATTTTAGATGTGCGTCGAAATTACCCAGTGGTAGGCTCGCCACTGAAACAGAGTTATGAGATGCAGATGATTAAACCAGAGTCCTAATGCACCGCGTTTATTTGATGTTAAATCTTATTCAGCACAATTTACCTTTCATGTTTATGCATTTATAAATCATATTACGTCATAATCAACTGCGCGGCGCATAGGATGACGTCAACATCGATTACGCCATGCCTGGCGTAGACAGGATCGTCACTAACGCTTAATTGACGGCGGTCTAAGCGTTAGTGTACGAAGTGTTTGCCATTACTATTTATTAAGCATTCCAGAGGTAGCAACAGCACGCGGTCAAAATAGTGAACAGCTTACTTCTATAGTTTTCTGGAAATTGAAACTGTGAAATCAGGGATCGATCGACCCTAACACAGGCGAAGCGTGGTTGGAGCTTAGCTACAGATGTGTGGGACATAGCTAAAACTGGATTCCTCCATTGCCACTATCATTACATAACCCTTGAATTCACCGACTTTTATATTATGACGTATCGATAATACGGCATGTTATATTTGTGGCAGAGGTGTGCATTAACTCTCATCATGTTCTAGTGCAAAATCAACCAATTCAGACCTACTGGGTATGCACAAACCCCAGGTTCCGAAAACAAGAATAACCACACATATATACATGAATAGCTAAATAATTAATATGCATTTATCTTACTCAACTCGTGTGTGATATTTACACAACATATTCGTTTAGTAAACTCTTTTATATTGCTACAATGGCTACACACGTAAATACTATTTTAGCCAGTTATGGGTTCAACAAACTTCCCCAATGCAATGGATATGAGTTACTGGTATCACACGCCCGCCATATCTTAGTCCCACATTATGCATGGCATATATTGTCGAAATGAGCAGTGCTCCGTGCCATATCTAAGGTCACTAGAGAGTCCACGACTCCCACCATCTCCAACTCGTCCACGACAGCCGTGCTGGGTGATCGGATGTCGATCCTATTCTGGAGGATATGCTTGCCAGTCATATTCTACGTCTATTTGCCTTTGTTCACCTAACTGCATATCTACCAGAAGATGTATGTCTATTTGTATCATCTGGGTGTTAGGATTTACAGGAATAGGCACACCAACCGTTCAGATAAATGAGCGTACTTTTCAGATAGAGATTTACATGAGAGGCACATAATCCCCCTTCCGTTCGCTTTCATTTGCACAAGAGTCGGAAGGTCCATCACTCTCTTCAGATAGTACTCAACGGGTTCCTTCCAATGGTCTGTTGCCATTTAGGTCCAGTTTAGCTCAAAGGTTTTTCACAAAAGCAACTTCAATAAAAAAAAGTAGATGAAAATTTAAGTCATTGCAAAATCTTAGGTGTCTAGGAACCCCAAAATGGGTGCTATTTCAAATGGGATGTAACTGCGCCCCAGCTCTGCTATTCTAGTTGACATACATCCCCATCTTGTATGGCGCAGATATGTATGTTGAAATGGTGAAACACATATAGGTACAATGCCATAAATCAGAGAACCATAATCACAATATATAAAGAAGTATCAAATAAAAAATATTCATGGGATCCATGTACACCCCCCCCCCCCACACACACATACCCTAACGGACGGGATTGGGGTTACGTCCTCAACTTCTATTCACACGGTGTATACTATACGCCTACGCTAAGAATAACCACGCCACGGATATATCCCCCAAACATCCTGGTCAACTCAGCGTCGAAGTTACCATCTGATGACGAAGTTACCCTGATGCTTGTCAGTTGATAATATCGTATATAGTATCTCCATGATTGATTTCTGGACATGTTGAATTAGAAAATACATTTACAATTTAATACATATACACATTCTGTTAACTGATTTGAAAATGACTTGACCGAGAGCCGTTGCTGCTTAAAGCAGATGCTGTCAACTTTGGATTAGAATGAGTTACAGCGTGCCTGCATATTCATCTGAATGTTGAAATTCCGGATTTTCCGGAAGGCTGAATGACAACAGAACGCGCCATTAGCGGACAGCGCACAGCAACAGTCTCCCACCACGCCCCGCATCAAACTGCGTATGCGCGGAGAAAACACACATCGACGGCGTATTTGCACTGCCCCGACAACGCAGGTTACTGGGCCAATACGGGGCTGATAGAACCCACTAACCCGAGCTAGCAGTGTGGCTATTAATTTGCCTTTCCTATATCCTGGAAAATCTATATGATTATGAAAAATGTCAACGGCGTTATAGAGCTAGCTGTAAGCCAATATTTCCATATCAACTGCCCATCCCCCCCCACCCTTCTCAAATGATAGTCCTGATAAAGAAAGACCCACCAGCCCCCACCCCCTTCTCAAATGATAGTCCGTTTCTCACGTGAATATTCTCAGCAGGGTCCATATGAACTATATACCGCTATTGTATTTCACGCTAAGGACCAATTTAGTTTTTTCGTAATTTGTCCATCTTTTCACGCAAACCGTCAATTATTTGTCATTGCCGCTCGCGACGACATAATGACCATCGATTATCATTAGCAAGAAATTGTCCTTTCCCAGCATGCAGCATTGTATCCGCAATTGTGAGAGTCGCAAAAAGTAGTGGTATTATTATATATTATTATCCTACAAAATAATGGAATCCGTTGATGATTCGATTATACATATGATCGTTTGAGATGTATATGATTGAGGTTAACACTTAAATGGCAAAATCTGGTCAAGAATATTCAAATTGTCTCAGTAAAAAGTCCATGAGCAAATCCAGAGACTTTTTGACCGCCGACCTCTGAAATGGCCGGTATTCAAGAAATACCTTCTCTTGGGCTAAAAATTGGCATTCCTCACGACCATCGAGGAAGCCACTTTTGGCCGGTTTCGTTATGAACGGGTTAAAATAGGTGCTCAAGTAATTATACAGGACCATTTTCTAAATAGAACGTAAAAGTTCTACGCCATTCAATGATAATGGTAACTTAATTGAAATACTGAAATTATTTTTCATTTTTAAATCCAAAGCATTGTCTGCGATATATCAACGATGCCATCTATTTAAATTTAATAGGGTAATCATAGCAACCTTGAATCATTACGATTTTCCATTGCTTCACGTGTACATTCTGGACCTAAAAAGTAACAGGTCGACTAACATATATATTTGAGATGTATTATGTACTGTATAATGTATATAGTAGAGCGGATAATCACAACAATTGTGCACTTTTTGAGAAAAGCATGACATTTCTAGCATAGTTAGTATATAACATAGTGTTTATTTTTAGATGTGGAGGGAAGTCAGATTTGACCTCTGATGACCGTGAGAGGTCAAATCCAAGATGGCCGCCATTCCCCATGGGTCTAATGTTCAAACGCGCATAATTTTGGAACCAAACTATGTAGAAACACATCTAAGGTATCCTTTCCCACTAAGTTTGGGATGCCCATTCATTTGCTGATACTTTTGAGATCACCAGTCCTCAAATACATGCATTTAGGTCAAGATCAAGGTCAAAATCGACCGAAAAGTTAGCAAATAAACATATGTAAACACACTGTACAGCTGATGTACTGATCGTGCTATCTGTTTAGGTATAGCAAAACATGCAATGGCCTAACCCCTATAAATAACAACTAATTAATTATCACTATACCTCCGAAATGTCATGGCTAGTCACTTTAGTGTGATTGTTAACAAGAGTTCTGATGCTGCTATTGACTGGGCTCTACTGAACGCTCGTGATTGCTCGGGTGTTTTTGTAGATGCTCGGAAAGCAGGAAAGTCTGAACGTCACATTCGATATATGGAACAGATGCTGTTGTCCCATCCTTGGCCGTTGGTAATCCAATACCTCTCTCCGCAAGGCAACGGAGACCCTTTCCAAGTGCTGTCAGCCGGGTCAGCTGAGCCTGGGGATTTGGAATCAGAGTTACCTTCTCCTAGCCTTTACCTTAAAAGGCATAACCTACAAGGCAGCAGGTGGATTTGGAATCAGAGTTACCTTCTCATAGCCTTTGCCTTAAAAGGCATAACCTACAAGGCAGCAGGTGGATTTGGAATCAGAGTTACCTTCTCATAGCCTTTGCCTTGACAGGCATAACCTACAAGGCAGCAGGTGGATTTGGAATCAGAGTTACCTTCTCCTATCCCAGTGAGCTGGAAAGGCTAGGTACCACGGGAAGTACCACAGATGGTAGGAGGAGGGATTATCCTTTACCAGAGGGCCCTTGCTGGGATAAGGTGCTACCACTCTATCATCTGTGAAGCAGTTTAACGTCACCCTCCAGGACATATTTGCGCGTATCTATCAATTTAATGATCCAAATCTAACAGTCCCCAGAACAGAAGCACAGTGCAGTGCACTTGAGTGCAGCTTTGGCACACTTGCAGCGTCCAGTGCGCCCTTTCACGCAGCGACAGTGGATTAATTCATGGCACGATTTTGACGCTTCAGAGAGAGTGGTCCAAAGAGGCTGCCACCAAGTTGTTTCCTTTGTCCAGCCCCAGTTAGATGGCTCTGGCATCTCTGGATCCATGACCAATGCCTGGTTCCAACAGTTGGCCTGGTAGCAAGTACGCTTGATGTGCTGCTTGAGTGCTGCCTGGGTTGGAGGAATGTTCTCTAGAGTTCTAGACTTCTGTGTGAAGAGTTGTGTACTGGCATCATTCACTTCCATGCTCTCACTGGTTCGGTCGTACATCAGCACAACAAATCTCTCTAGCTGTAACATCGATCCTTCACTGACCTCACTTGGCATGCATAGGAGTTCAGTGAAAGCATCACTCACCTCTGGGAAAGACTTCCAAGTTTGCCAGGCAGTCTTCTTTCCTATGCCAGCGAATGCAGATACAGTGTCACACCCTGTGAAAGCGTGAAGGACTGGGAGAGTCAGACACTGTGTTGGATTCATTGTGGCAACCATTTCATGAACAGCTATGTACCGAAAGCTTGACCCAACACCAAAGGCAATCCACAGCTCATCAGGAGTTGTCTTGCTGAATGAAGCCGCAGCCAGTACAACCAGATCAGTATCACCGGTACGTATGGTCACCTTCCTACACCCCTTTTGCACAGCATCTGCCACATGCAGAAGTAGACGAGTGTCAGCCTCTTCTTGCGAACATGGGGCAATGTGGGCCAAGTATGACTCAGCAGGAGAGCAGAGGACTCCACTTCCATCCGTTGCATACAGTTCCTTGCCCTCTGCTAGAGGAAGGTGAACAGCTTCGCGTGACAGGAAAGCAAACAATTCGGTCTTGTTCTCATTGACTCGAAGCAAGTCCTTCCAGTTCTTTGGCATCACTGTTGAAGGAGCCACCCTTTTCCTGGTGCCCTGTCCTCTCTTCTGTCTGGTTGCAGCTTTCAGGCTGGCAGGTAGGTATACATCCCAGACAAGGTCGATGCGGCTACTTTTCTCGAGTTGAGCAGAGATGTATGGTGCGAACACTCTTTCTCCATATTCTTGAAATGTTCTTGATTTTCCAGGATTTAGCATTTGAACCACAGCTGCACCATCGAGAATTGTTGCATCAGCCACAGGCACACTATTGTTTTCAAGCAGATCCGATTCCAGGCAGCGAAGTAGATCTGCTTTAACCCCAATCCGCATTTTTCCTCCCGTTGACAGAGCTGGCGGGGCAGCCTGGTTTTCATGGGAGAAGAAATTGTCGATTTCTCCAGCTCGTATTTGACAGGAGATGTACAGCCTCGAAAAGAGACCACAGCCACTCTTCAGTGCTACATGCTGTGCCTTCTGTTTTGACTTAATCTTGATCGGTGGCCTACTGAACAGTGGCAACTTGTTCTTTGGAAGTGTTTGTGTGATAGGTGTTGTACACTCTTCTAGCCTTTCTGTCACAAACTTGGTGTACTGCTGCTCACCAAGGGTCTCGATCCTTCTCACAGTTTCAGACACTTGGATGTCCATGATGTCCCTTGTGTCAATGACTAGTAGGTCTTCGCTGTGTTCTAGAAATGGATTCCCCATCTCTTCCAGCACGGTCACAAGTGCCTTAACCTCCTTCAGGAATGCTGCTTGCACTCCAGGTTGCTGGTCATGGTGATTGTGTCCAGTGCCACCAGTACTGTACTTCAAACTCAGTAGTGATCCTGGCAATTTCTGGCCCTGCTACTATCCATCGTCTGAGTGCTCCTGGATTGCCAGTCGGTCCGATAGTCCCACCAGAACCTTTCACCATTGCATTGTTCTGCTCATGGCACTGGTCAAGTGCCATGGCAGAGAACTTGTTGCTGGTTTTATGCACAACAAAATTTCCCGACTTGAATTCTGCTAGAACATCTGGGTGTTTTTCAGCGAGAGTCGTCATGTCACGGATGTGTACGGGAAGCCATCTGGAGTAGTGTGTGTGATCTAGGGCGAACACCCAGGGCATGATCTGTGTCAAGGAGTCCACGTACAGCTGGAAGTTACCTTCACGAAGTGACCTTATGTACCTCAGCAGGAGAAGCTCCAATGAAAGGGTCTTAAACCAGTAGTCAAAGTGGACACTGGCCTTTGCTCGCTGTATGCACCACTCCTCAAAAGGCAGACTGTCTGATTGTATGCCATCAGTATCATCGGATGTGCACTCTTCACTGTAAGCATGTTGGAGGAGTGTATACAGGCTTGCAGCTGTGACCTGGTGTGCATGGCGGGTCTTGGTGACATGGCCGGCATATATGAAGGAATTTGCTGTTCCGGAACTTGCAATATCAGCCTGTACCAGGGCGTTCGTCCAGCCACTATCTTCCAGCCAGTTTCCCAGCAACTTCAATATGGCCATTTCGATGTGTAGACCACCGAACATGATAACAAAGCGATCCTCTCCGTGAGTGGCTGGCCAGGTCCACTGGACTTCCTTAGCAAGAGCATTTAGCAGTTGGGCATCAGCAAGGACAGCTATCTGACCAGGGTTCAAGTGCTGAACTGCTGCCTTGACGATGTCCATGGAGTGCCGTATCATTGCAACTGAGTGTGTGTTGTCAAGAAACAGAGGCAATAGGGCATTTATTGCTGCAGGTGTGATGACAGCTTGGTACGCGTCAGCGTGGTAGGCAGACCACGATATCCATCCATCCATGGTAGACGTTTCAAGAGATGTCTTGACCTTACTGAGCCATGCATACTCATCTTTTGTGGCAGCTGCAGCAGCAAGGAAGTTGGAAGGTCTCACGGGCCCATGTACAGCTGGAGCATTGAAGTCCTTTGTCTTGAGGGCAGCTGGTGGAACTATTGTTTAGGCTGGTGGCAGAGATGTCACTGACCTGGTGGAAGAGCTACTCTGACTAATCACTGGTACACCACGATCAGTTCCGACATGTCTGGGTGACGGATGTTGCATAAGCGAGATTCCGGTGCCATGGGAGGAATCTTTGGCTGTTACAGAACTCGGATTGTGGACGATGTTGTCCACAGCTCCTGTTGTGAACAGTCCATGACGCAACTTTGGTGGGCAAACTACATTTTTCGCCCTAAAGCTCTGGCAGACACCATACGCAATGTCTGATGTGAGTTGCAACAGCCTGTCATAGGAGACACACAATCCCAGATCGAATAGTGTGTCAACCAGCCCTCTACTTCGTGTAACTGCATGGATCTTGAGGGACAGATAGAGTGGGAGTGGAGTTTCTCGGCTGTGGCTATGACGTGTTGAGCTCGATGAATCCACGTTCCGTGCATGCTTCACACTGTTGAACGCCATCAGTTGGGAGATTGATAGGGCATGCTTTGTAGTGGTTGTGTGGACCAACTGAGTCTGATGCTTAATGTTTGCTCCATCGAGTGTCATGTTGACTAGAGCCAAAATGGATGGTGGCACAGCATCCTGTTGGCAGTTTGCCTGGAACGACCCATCACATGAGAAACCTGAGCCAAAGATCTCTTTGCGCACCACCTGTGCTGCACGGCATCACTGTCATGATAACAGACCATCATGCGGGCTGGTCCAATATCCTTCTCAAAACTCAGAAGTGTGTCTCTTCCCTTGGAATGTGCCCTCAGATCAGGAAGCGCAGAAATCAGTCTGTTTTTCAGTCTGGTTGAGTGAATCCATTTTTCTGCAGTCACACCAAGCTGCTCCAGTCTGACCCTGTACAACTGTGCAATGTCTATCAGTTTGAAAACAGGAGCATTGTCCTCATCACTATTCATGTCTTCCAAGAATGCCACTAGCTCAGCAAAGGCTATGCCATGCAGGCAAGAATCATCTTCATCATTGCCTTTGAGTGCAGCCTGTCTGGCTCTGTTGTATAGTGAACGCAAGCAATCGTGAT
>CM067363.1:44008494-44058494 GCA_034401795.1 Chaetoderma sp. LZ-2023a | reverse complement strand
TTAAATAGCAAAGAATTACTAAGACATACAATTCATACAACGTGTCAGACACTTTGAGATTTGATGACCGTCTATATGGAACCCTTTTTGACGCAATGATCGTGACGTCATCAAACTCGCGCTGAGCTGATTATGGCGTCATACTAGGACAGATAATGGATTGATACTCTGGAAAATTGAATTGCCTGACATGCATATAAATCGTATGTCTTTGAGGGATTTACTATTTAATAAATATTATGTTGAAAATATTGAAACTAAATTGATTGGATGCTGTTGCTGGCATATATTCAACACCTTACATGTATAGTAGTAGAGGAGCACCAGCCTGGTTCCCTTTTTCACACATTTTTCTTTTTTTCTTTCCTTTGTTTTGTTCTCTGTTATTTTGCCACGTTTTTTCCTTTGATCCCCACCACCTGTTGGAAAAGGTGTGAAAAAGGGGGAGGGGCAGCTCTCCGCCATTCTGATTGGATGTTAGATGTAGAGGGTGACCATAATCCCATCCCCTAATTCAATCGCGTTACTCCAGTCATCCAAAGAGCTAAGCTTAAGGGTAACTAACGTAATTATTGCCAAGGGCTAATGAGCATAATTAAGTGTCATTCTCCTGGAGGTTAGGTTAGGTTATCTAGCAAGTCATTTCACAGTTACAGGTCCATGGTCGATCTTCTTCTTAGTCTGCAAATGCAACACGGTCGAGGTGTGGGTGGAGCTTAGTTAGAGCGGGACAGGGCATAGCTAAAAATTGAAAGTTATACATTGTCATGGCTAAAAAGATCCGAGGGTCACTAGTGTAATGATCAACCCATTAGACTAACCTAGTCGACTTCCACAATTGCTCGACAATTGTCCTTATGTGATAGACTGAACTTTTAGAATTAATCCCCCATGATTGAGTGAGTTCCCAGCGTCAGCATAAAGACGAGTCCAGACATACAACCGGTCACTCTCCATTAGCCCTTGTCAATCATTACGCTAATTACCCTTAAGCTCCCCTGATTGCATTCCAGGAGACACGCCATTTAATGTGGGTGTGAGGCTTCGTGATTGAATGAGTTCCCGGAAAAAGACCAAACATGTAACCAGCCAATCATACTTAAAGCTATAGCTAGCCCTTCTCAAGGGGCATACTTACGCTATGACCCTTGTCAATCATTACGCTTAAGCTCACCTCAATGGATGACAGGAGGCACGTCATTTAAGGAGAGGGGAGGGGCTTATGGTCACCCTCTACATCTAATATCTAATAAGAATGGTGGAGAGCTGACCCATTTGTTTCAAATCATTTTCAAAAGGCAGCGGGGATCAAAGTAAAAGAGGTGTCAACATAACAAAGGAGAGAAGAAAGGAAAGAACAAAAGAAAAAGGTGTGAAAAATGGGTCATGATGTCGCTCCTCTACTTTGAATTACCATGAAATTTGGATTTTGAGAATTCATGGTTCAAAGTATATCAATCGATCCCAACACAGGAAAATCATACATGCAGCTTATGTAGGGATCGGCGAGGAATACCAAAATTATTATGAGATCTGATCAAAAGCTGATCGATCGCAGACAATGAACTGTAATGCATTGTAATAAATCGTTAGAAGTTGACGCCGCTACTGCCTTTGTTGTTGTTGTTTTGTTGTTCTTCTTGTTGTTGCTGTTGTGGCGGTGGCAGTAGCGGTAGCGGTGGTGGTGGCGGTGCCCGTGGCGGTGCCCGAAGTGGTAGTTGTGGAGATGATGGTGGTGATGATTTAATGACTGGATTCTGTGGCCGAAAGGGGTGGCAACTCTTTCAGTTGCAATCCGGTTTCTTCAACCTTCTGCTCTGTCTTGTCCATTGTCTGCTTCCTAACCTCCATTACTTACTTTTCCTTCTGCCGTGCTCTTTAATTACGGGGTTTTAGTGTAATCGCAAAAGACTTCACGTGTTTATCATGGCGTCACGCACGCACATGATAGTCGTTAGCGTATAGAATCTCAAGCACTTGCAGTTGCGCTTGTATACTTGTGCTCCCCTCACAGAGAGTGGGCAAGGGCTGTGCGGTTAGTTTGAGATTAGGCTGTTTGCTCGTGATTGGTGACGTATTTAACTAGCGGTCAGTTTGAAATCCAATATGGCCGCCATTCAAAATGCAAACATTCCATTGTCTAAATCAGCAGGAACATGCAGGAGCATGCCTTTAAAAATATGTTTGTTTACACATTTTGCAACTAGCGGTTAAGTATGAGACGTCCATCGAATTGCGTTGTATATGGTGAATTAGGCAGGGTACCTTCAAATCTATTTCGGGAAATCACGATCTTGAAATACTGGTTCAAAATCTTAGATCTAAAACCAAACAGGTTAGTGAAAAATGTATATAGTGGTTTAGGTAATAACTGTCAGAACATTAACAACTGTGCTAATTGGAGAAAGCGGGATAGCACATTACGGTATATGCTATGTAAAAAGGGTTTTAATGATATTTGAGAACTAACTTTATTTTGCAATATAAACAGAGAGCGTATGGCATGTATTTACAAGAGTGGAGAAGTCAGTTAAACACAAATAGTAAAACGGCTGTCTAGACACTTTGGTCATGAGCTGACGTACAACTCGTATCTAGACGATGTAAAGATTGGTGGACACAGGCATGAACTATCTAAGCTTAGAACGTGCGTACAGCAATGATCAAACTAGTCCCGGTCCGAGTCCGATTTAGAGTCCGATTTAAGTTTTTTTATGTAGGGTCTACGCTAATTTTAAATTATTTATATATAAGATACGCACCCTGATGAATGTATATTGCATTGTATTACTGTACACTCAAGGGCCCATGACTTATTGTGAATAGCAAATACATATATATGTATACAAATCCTCACACAATTTTTATGAAAATGTATAGCGCACACTAAATAATATGCTTTGATGTGCTTGCGCTCAATGGACCTTTCCAGTTTTAGCTATGCCCCGTCCATCTCTAGGTAAACTCCGCCCACACATCGCTCGTGTTGTGATCGATCCATCCCTGAACTCCATGACAATCAATTTCCCGAAAACTAAACAGGTGTTGAATATTTTGAAACTAATTTGACTATAGGCCATAGGCAGCAACAGCACCCATTCAGATTAATTTCAAAATATTCAACAACTTAATTATTAAATATGAAAGACATACAATTCGTACACAGTGTCGAACTAGTAAGCGGTAAAGACGGACTAAATCGAATCATTCAAGACGTAATGATTACGACGTCATCCTACAAATCACGTAGTTGATTATGACGTTATACGATGGGTGGATAAATTGGAAATGTCCATTGTTCTGCAAAATGGATAAAAGAAGTGCATTCATGGGCCGCTCCTCCATTGGAGCTATATACCGTTTTGTAATACGTTTACTCCACGCTGTATAGGGCAGTGCATCAAAGTGAAGATACTGGTTATATAGCATCGGGCTCAGGATTGGATATCAAACCATGTATTTGGGAATGGCTAACTATGTCAATAAAACCGACCTATATGACAGAATGTCTAGTGATTTGAATAACTCTAGCTGGTGCTGGTGAGCGTAATTAAGAAAAAAAAGAAAAATAAGCAGTTATTTAAATTAACATGTCATTTACCACTACACATACGCACGCGAAACATAATCGATTGTCCTGGGACACTGTCTCGTAATAACGAACCTATGTTTGATTGACACTTCATACCATGAGTTACCTTCCCGAGGTGCTACACATATTCACAAAATACAAGTGCTCCCTAGTTTATGCTAATGTTGGCGTGTCCATGTGTGGTATATTGGCAGATGAAGTAATATTGTATTCAGCATAGTGAGGAATTGTTATTTATAACACGCTAATCCAATAATGCCTGGAATCCCCTTGCCTTTTCCAAAGTATATATGTTTCTAAAATTGAGCAATCAATCATATAGCTGTCAATCCACTGTCACTTTACCGGAATATATCCGCATGTGGTCAGCTTGGTGCAACAGGTTCATGACGAATCACGATTAAGTGGAAACAGTGATGTCTAAACAGATTGGTAAACTGTGAACAGTATGTCAAGGTAAAAGGGACCGGCGGTTGTAGTTGGAGATATATCGAGAGATATCGAGAGTTACGCTGGCCCAGTGGTGGAGAAGCGACTATCACGTGTGGATGGAGAGAAGATCAGAAGAAGCAATGGACACAAGTGCGACACACTATAGCTGATAGCAAAGGGAGGTGACATTGTCAGAAATGTCAATGTTTCGACAGACCAAATGACAGACAATCAAGACTCGCGATTCGGTGAATTATTCCATCCTGGTCACTCTACACGAGCTAAAGAAAGACGGAGCAATGATTAGACACGAGGCATTGGCAGTATTTTAGTTTGAGAATTCGTTGTCCATTATTGTCGGCTTTAAGAAAAATGGTTAGAATTCTTGCTGTCATACGTGTTGCAAGGTTTATTGATGTTTATTATTGATGGATGTTGGCATTTCTTTATAAAAAGGCGACGTCTTAAACCTTTGAACCATAAAGGCCAAATACAGAAAACCATTCACAATGGAATCAATATTATGGCGAGTATTTTGAAACTAATTTGATTAGGAGCTGCCGCTGCCTATGGCAGCGACAGCTCAGAATTAAATTAGTTTTAAAATAGTCATCTCGTTATCAAGTTTTGGCTATACACAGCATATCCTTAACTAAGCTCCAACCACATTTCGCCCGTGTTTGGATCGATCGATGCCTGAACTCTTTGAAAATCAATTCCCAGCAAACTACGCACGCAAGCTGTTCATCGTCATGTTTATTAAATAGTAATACCATACAATTCGTATAACCGCGCTTAATCCGTCATCAATTAAGCGTTCGTGACGAACTTATTTATGTCATGCATGCCGCCATTGCAAATATGTCCACACTAACATTCTGTGTATGACCCTGCTCTACTAGTCTGATAAAGTGATATGTTCCGTGAGTAACTGTCCGACTGCATATTAATTTCCATGGGCAATAACCATGGACCTGCTGAATATTTTGAAAACAAGTTGAGCGAAAGTTATTGGTGGTTTTCAGTAATTAAATCCTATGAAAAATGCAGCCTGCAATGATTCAGCAGGCATATAATTGATATTCTGAAGAGATAAAATATTGCCCGGTGACAGGACGTCGAGCGGTCATGTTGAATAGGGCTCTGTGGGCAGAACACGTAGTTCTGTCAGAACACTGGACAACATTTCAGAATGGTGATGTGAAGGTTATCAGCAACTATCACGCATTAACAATGGCTGCTTTTCTTTTTGTAAAAAACTTATTCGGTACATTTAAATCTGTAATTCTTCGACTCGAATTATAATTTCGAACTCGAAGCATCTGAAATAGAGCGATCCGATCTGCCACTCAAGTATCCGACATCATATTCAATTACGTCACTGGTTACCCGATGTCATAATTAAGATTACGCATAGCTCCGGCACAAACATAGAGAAGTCTGTCAAGTCGCGAGTGTATGAAACGTATGGCTTTGCGGAATTAACTATTTAATAAACATTCTGTATAATATATTTTGAAATTAATATGACTAGGAACGGTTTCTAACTTTGGCATAAACAGACCTAATTTATATTAGTTTCAAAATATTCAGCAGCTTCACATTTGCTGTTACCTTCGAATATAGATACATGGAAGGGTTTTTTCAAATGGAATCCAACACTCGTGAACTGTGAGAGGAGCTTGGTTAGAAATATGCGGACATAACTAGAAATGGATCCCGGTAGTAATTTGATTACACGAATATGACCACGGCATGAACAATAGCTTACTACACTTCCATATTGTAATTTGATTCTGCCATTCGCTTAGCATGGTAACTATATCGTGCCTGTATGGTGATTGGATATTGATTGCATGGCGATTGCCCAATCACTGGCCAATGGTTCCCTGCTAGGAGATCGAGAGACATGCCACTTATCGGTGAAAGGGTTAGCAATCTTATTCACTGTATGCTAACACAATGGCCTCCGGTATCGAGCACAATGACATCAGGTATCGAACACCATGGCCTATGGTATCGGCAGAATCTGAGTATGTATTATCGGAGTCTTTAGCTTAATGAATGTGTATTTTTCAGAATTGTCGTTATATTGTGTTCCATAAGTCAGGATCCTTAATAACAAGGTTGGAATAAACGAGATCCGAATCTGGCGCGCGCAAAGAATTATGGGATCGCATTCTGATAAGCACACGCTTCTAGCCCACAGGGCGGTATAACGCGTATAATGGTAACTATGTAGAGGCTACATTTTCCCCTCAATAGATATAGGTATTAGTTCCACAGAATGTACCCCAGTATCATTTTACAGGTCAAATTTCCAATCTGTAATCTTATTGCTAATGGTAATTCGCCTGCACATTTATAACTATAATAACATGTGCGGAGGTGATAGGTTATCGTCTACATTCAGTTTCGCATTGCGGACCCTATTTTGCTACATGTAGTAATCTAAACTATTATAAATATTTACAAATAAAGTGTTCATTTGCAGACAATATATAATTTTGAAAATTTACCACTGGAATCACTAGCTAAATAAACGAGCAAGTCATTCCAGTGCTCAAATTTGAAGAAAGTCTCTTTTGACCTGCACATGGATAGTGACTAAAGTAGAGGTGAGGCGATTTGGGCGGTTAATTTCACACCGTTTAAGTAGATTTTGTGTCAGAGCAACCAACTTTATTTGTATCATTATCACCTTTTTTCCTTTGATCTCACCGCCTATTGAAAAGGTGTGAAAATAACCGCCCAGATCTCCTCCAGTTCTGATTGGATGTTAGATGTAGAGGCTGACCATAAGCCCCTCCCCCTCATTAAATCTCGTGCCTCCTGCCATCCAGTGAGGTGAGTTTAATGGTAATTAGTGTAATGCTGATTGACAAGGGTTAATGAGATTAATTAAAAATGATTGACAGGCTACATGTCTTGACTCGTCTTTTCCTGACTCTGGGCAATCGTTCAAGTGTGAAGCCCCGCCCCCTCGTTTACTCATGTGCCTCCAGGTATCCGACGAGTCAAGCTTAAAGGTAATTAGCGTAATGACATGCGACGAGGGTTAATGGCAGGGTAATTAAGGATGATTGACGGGCTACATGTCTGGACTCGTCTTTTCCTGACTCTGGGAACTCGGTTGAGCGTGAAGCCCTGCCCCCTCATTAAATCACGTGTCTCCTGGCATCCAATGAGGTGAGCTTAAGGATAATTCGCGCAATGCTGATTAACGATGGTTAATAGCAGGGTAATTAAGAATGATGGACGGGTAGCATACCTGGACACGTCTTTTTCTGACTCTGCGCATTCATTCAATCATGGGAGATTAATTCTAAATGGTCGAGAAATTGTGGAAGATGCCTCCGTTAGTCTAACGGATTGATCAGTAAACTTCTGAACCACAGCATGACAATGTACACAGGCTGATGTATCGCATAAGGACAATCGGTTAGTTATTACTCTGGCAGATTAAAATTAACTAGTCAAGCTTTAAAACACCCCCGACCGCATGTAGCGATCGTCATAGTCGTACACAGTTCATCGAATCAATTGTTAAACATGTTAGATTAAGAACAACACCCTGACACATTTAAAAGGGTCTCGACTGGCCATGCAATATTTGGACAAAATTCCAGTCTAAGTCAACCCACGGTTTGGATGGATTATAATCCAGGGTTCTTTCAGGTGTTTTTTCAAATTAAAACAGTACGAGGCAATTCACATTTCAAAATTTTGTTTTAATAAAATAAAGTTTAAAATAAAAAAAAGTAATTTTAGTTAAATGCACATACGATAAATATACAGATGATAATAATATACATACGAATAAGCGGAAAAAACCCAACCGAAATACAAACAATAATTTAATTAAAATAAAAAATTTACAAATGTTTTTGAATGGGATCCAGCGACCTGTAAAGTTAAGCATAGACTTAGAGAATGATGTGCCTGAGGTATTACGCGAAACTGATTTTAGAGCAATTACTTTAATAAATTTGAAAACGATCTAATCAATGCTGAAACCTTAGCAGGTTGTGTGTAAAGATAGGTCGGCGATTTGTACAGAGGGAAGATTTGGACGTTCAAAGCGTGTGAGGGTGTGCAGGCTATTTTTTAAATAGGTTAAATAATGGTTTTAAAACCCTGCTCAATGTCTGGATACATAACATAATTTATTCGAGGCATGCAATTTCCCTGAACCAAGCCCTCACCCTATGCCGATGTATCACCCTCCACACACACCCACATATACACACACACATATCTAACTGATAATAATAAAGTAGAAGATTACTGAATGTCCCTCGATGAAGGGTACGCTAGTAAACTTCTACATTATGGGTTAGCACATTATAAGTTGTACACACGTGACATCTCAACCACACACACCCAGCGCCACCTGCCATATAATAATAATAATAAAGTAATGGATTACTTAACCCCCCCCCCACCCCCCCCCCCACCCCACCCCCGATGAAAGGTATGCTAGTAATCGTCAACATTACTGGTTAGCATATTATACAGCATACAAAAGTGACAGCTCAACCGATCCAACCATTTCACCACCCCCACCCACATGGGATTTTGTTATCATTCGCTGATGCTCAATCCCCACCACCACCACCACCACCACCCCACCCCCACCAACCCTCAACTCCCAGGTTACATTCGATGCCCAGCCCGATCAACGCCAATACAAAATCCCCCACCTCAACATTCCCACCACCCCACTCCTCCACAGGCTATCATAAAATTAGATCCTAGGGATACCCTGAAAGCCATACAATTTAGTATGATAGTCGTTGAAAATTATACGTCATTTGTAAGTAAATCCGATACGTTTTACAGTATCCTTACTCAAAACTCTAAGATCTGTATTCCTAATGATTGTATTAGGATACTGAGCGAACGATTCGTGATTATGATCATTGACTGTGGCTAACAGAGTATCAAATTCCAACCCCTATTCCTGTAATTCAAAGTTAAGCCCTTAATTTTGCAGACACTCTTGATATCCCCCATCTATCCATCTAGCTGTTTGGTATGCATACCTTTTCGGGCCAGTACTGACAATCTCTGTTATTTCACTGCGGGAAGGAAATTCGTCCATGAAATAACCGAGTCTGGCATGGTAAATTGGGATTAGTCGAGGTTTATCACGTTTTTAAATGTGCACGATAAAATCTGTATTGTGATAAATACAACTCGAGGCTACCACTACTAGACTTCATAGCAAATGAACCCTGGCATGACTCATGGCAAACGCAGTGATCACGACATTGCTGTGATTATCCACTGGCATGAATTGGTTCAACTTGCACTGGCGCATTAAGAGTGCTGTCATTGTATATATGGCTATCTTTTACAGAAATCATTCTATCCATCAGCAACTTCAACATGGCGCTAAACGAATCGACGTATTCATGCTTATGGTAGGGGTTGAGGGCGACATAATTCTACAAAGAATTCAGCACCTGTTTTGGCAGAGTTCCAAGGCCCTTATTTTGAACGATCAAAGATTTATCTAATTTAATCCCTTCACATTCAAAATATTCCAGAACATACATGTCTTTCTGCATAACGGTGACCACTTCCTCAGGATACCCTGATGCTTCTTGTTCAATTTTCAAAAAGTTATTGATGTATCCCTTGAAAGGCGTATTTAGTACGTTCTTCATAGTGCCATATCTTGATAAACTCTAAGATATGGTACCCATTACGTACCACCTACATCAACTTCACAGATGTCCATACACCATATAGAGAGCGCTCACAATTGCTATGAGTACATTCCATACTCTGCAGATCATGAGCGCATTTACTACACAATGGAAAGAACAAAGCTGCGTTGCATCTGTGTGGGAGGACATGATAGAATAGATCTTTATGAGGCAAATAGATACACGTTATCAGACCAAAGTAAGACTCTAGCTCCTCTACCAGTTTAAAATCTTTAACGATTACTTCCGGTTTGCCGAGAGGGTGCTCTCGGGTCTTACAATTGTAAGGGCATAGCGAAGTGATATCCACGTATGCTATACACTCGTCCACTGCAGCCTGGTGATGCAAACTAATGGCATTTGGTATGGCCACTGTACAGGGTATCGCGTGCAATAACTGGTTCATGATACGTTCTAGCATTCAGAAAAGCATTACGGTTAGGGTCGTTAAGCCTCTGGGCCTTAAAATCACAACCCATAATTCGACTACCTTCAAACACATGCATCTAAGCTCACTAGATTTAGAAAGCGTTTTTTGATACATTTCTTCTAAATGTAACTCATGCTCAAAGAATGACTTGGTAGTCATACGCTCTCTAGGCAGACATTTCGGACATGCATGTATGTAACAGCCATAGTATGCAAAGTACTTGTCTGTGTCTGGGCCGTAACCATCCAGCGATCAGTTAAATGCTTTGGGTTCGCCGCCCATTAGAGCATGTTTAATGAACATGTTTTTAACATGAGCCAGGTAATCTAGCCACTTACACACTTCTACGTAATACAATTTCTTGTTACATAGGTTAACGTACCCCCTAACAGGTGTGGTTACTAGCTTATGTTCGTTTAAAGCACTAAGCACCTTATTACATAATGATGCCAACGCCATGGATGACAGGAAAGGGAGTGTCCTGGTTTCATGGATGAACATTTCGCAAAACCTACCACAAGCCATCCATAGAATATTTACGTAAGAGCAGCAGTAAAGTTTCATGGCATCCCTAAAATTGAAAACACCATCTTTAACCGAGCCAAATTCTGTACGCGTCGACACCAACATACTGTCAATGCCATAAGCATCAATCACTTGGTACGCGCTTACATAATCAAAGTATACATTACTGTCTAGGCGATATGGAAAGAATCCTTTCTCGCTATATAGATTGAATACCGCGGGTAGTTGATGTGGCTGAAATGGAAGAAATGCTAGACTGTCCTTAAAATGAATGTCGCCAACATTCCAATACATGACTTTATTAGTGTTCATTATTACGTTGGCAGGGTCAAGCTCTGTGATTCTACAGAGTCACTCCATCACTAGATGCAAGTAAAAACCATGACTGCTATGAGCTATAGCGATGTAGTCATGAAAACGTAGAACATTTGTCTTACGTGTATGCTTATGCTCAGATTTCATGGCTAACCATTGCATGAAAGCGGTTAGAGCATTAGCGCCTTCGAAGATAACCTCTCTTCGATGTTCATCGCATTCCAAGCAATACTCATCATACGGTTTTCTAATGCATATGGAGCAAGCTATCTGAGGGATGGAATAAATAACTGTGGGATGCTTTGTCAATTAATTCGTTTCAAAATCATAAAAGATGAAATGTTGAGGGATCGGTGATACGTCCTTATCTATGTTTTAGGGTTGCATGCCTTATGCTTCACCACTAAGCTCGTATGTTCTTCGTTAAAACTCAGCATATAATGACTGTGGTCACATAAATCAACTTCAGTCTTGCAACTAGGACAATTCCCCGGACTGCAAATATGCTTAGAATTCGAATCAATACCTAGAAGTTTGCCACAGTCCCTGTAAGGCTTGCACGTAGCACACATTCTAGAGTAGACGTGATTTTTGTAGCAACCCTCACTCTTAAACCATCTACTACATGCTTCACAATATCGATTAGAGATATGCATGCAAGATGGAGGCACTTGAGATAAACGACAATCTTTTACACAAGAGTGTTGATCACGTTGAGTGCAAGCTATGTCGCAGTAATAACTACAACCTTTCAAGGCCTTAACGCTGGTTATGTATGTGCAATTATCATTATACAGATATAGGGGCAGAATTTGAATGCAATTGTCCACACCCTTGTATACGTAGCTTTTATTCTTAGCCTTGCTATACACCCTTATAGAAATGCCGAGCAGTGGCAAAAGGTCTTGGAATGCATTCGAAGCATCGGGCCCACAAGCTACGTTAGTAGAAACACCAGCCTGAGCGTGCAATCTCGAACTTTCGTCCATTGATAATTATTATCACCTAAGGCACCGCTAGCTAGAGGTGTAGGTTGACTTCTAATCTGCATACATTTAGACTTAGATGCTGACGAATCTCGATAACTTCGCCGGGTCGCTATACATCAGGCCATACACATATTATCTAGATTCCTAACAGTGATACAACTTTTCTCAGCGGGGCTTTGAACTCCAAATCACCGAGCTATACTTTGGCAGAATTACTATTCCACCCCAATCCACCTGGCATTTGTATGTGAACAATCTCCATAGAAAAATCGCCATCGAGACATACGTCTCTCTGAGATTAACTCACTTCAGAAATTGCGTTCGTTATCTCTGTAGCTGTCAAATCTCCAAATTGGGCAACGTCCACGTGGATCAGGGTGTCAGATGATTTATCATGACCCTGCTGTAATCCTGAGGGTATGCATTCATGCTAGCTTAAAAACTCTCTAAGCTTTCGAGTGCCCACACACCAAAGCTTCAACCAAATTTTCTGTAATAATGGTGTCCGCATTAATGTTGACAGAGTAAGAACTTTCTGCAATATTAAAACACCTGAACAGAAAGGTGCGCGTGAGAGTTATATCGTACATATCATCAATGTCTGGCATGTTGTGTCTAGGCATAGCGGTTGCCACATCATCAGAATATCTGTCATCCCCTCACCCTCAAAATTCCCACCCTCTACAGTGCTAAGCCATCCCCCTATCATATTAGTTTCCATATCCATATCATTAGTTTCAAATAACTTAACTCTGCAGGCATAAGCCGATTTATTCTTGCAATTCTTGCAATTAGTTGTACTAGATTTCTTAACAGGTGTATAGGGAGTGCTAACAGAGGTACTAGAGGTGTGGTGGGGGTTGCTATCTTCCTGGGTTGGAGTAGTAGCTGACCGAGTAAATCAGCAACAAGTTTGCGATACTGCAAAACAAAAAGGATAAAACAGATTAAATTGTATACAAGTTTTTTATTTTGTTTAATTGTTATTTTTTCACAGTCATAAGCCTACCCTACACGACAACCCTGAAGCCTCCACACACTCAAACCCCATCAAACCCACCCTACCCAAAAACCCAACCTAAAGCACCTCCTCCATGCCACACCCACCCCAAAACCTGCAACAAGCAGGAATAGCCACAGCACCAGACCCGTCCACCCAATACCACACTAAACGGTATAATAAATGTGCAACCTATGGTTTAGTATACATTAATAATTTGTAAGTCACTAACTCGATAGACCAGACATACAGAGCCATGCAGTATTCTCAGACACAGCAATGCCAAAGCCCCCATGACAGTTTTCAACACACAACCAAAAAAAGTAACCGCCTTTACGTGTTAATCGCCATACCAACGTAATTAGAAGTATTTCGACTTTATTTGATATTTTTATTTTTTGTTTTTATTTTTTGGGGTTTTTTTTAATATATTTTTTTCTAAACTTAGGGGAGCGCGACAATACTCGACCCACTTCAGACCTTATAAATTAATATATAATTTAATATTTCGAATTTTGATCATCCGGCGGGCATTACAGACCTATATATATATTTTTTTATTTTGTGATCTTTGGGAATTTTACGAATTTGAAATAGAGTTACATATAATAGGTGATGTATGCCATTTGACCAAATCATTAGAAACATTTTCATGGTACCTAGCTCGCGGTTATCATTCACAGCCAGAGTGTTAGAGTTGCTGGGATGTTGTCATCGCTACGTCTAAATAATTTCCTAGTAATTATGATCATGCTGCATAACTTACATGTATATGGCATATTAACACTCACCATAGCCCATTCATTAGGTAGCAATGCTTATACACATCTAACGTTAGTTTTATTATCATTATTTTGGAATTTTTTACTTATTTAAGTAATGCAGCTCAACGCTCGTCGAGTGCCGCTTATGATTAGTCAAACGTCAAAGTGTGAACACGTCATCGCACACGTGTTAAGTACCAACATCAATATACTATTCCTAGAGAGTCCTTTATAAAACACATGCCGACCATTGTTTAACAAAAAATGTAAGAATTTTTATATTTAAGCCCCGTTAATGTTGTTATGTTGACATGATCTTTAGACTCAGCCCCCAGTGTTCACTGCTCAGTTATTGAGCGTTAATGAGTTTGTGTGTTCATGAGTTATTTTGAATGTGCTACGCTCATTAATATATGTGCCACGCAGCTGCAGGATTAATGTCCTAACGAGTTTCGGTCAAGCTTCAAAATTGAAACAGCTAAAGATTAAAGTACATGCCTGATGGAATAGATCGGTTTCATAAGTTTCTAACAGCATTTGGCACATTCTTACTATAACTAATATTCTGACTAAATTAACCAGTGAATTTATGGTAAACTGGATTACTCTAGATATCGATCTCTCGAATTCATCCTTATAACCATCAGAAAGTTCGACGAGCTCAGCCATATACATCCAAACATCTGTGTCCATTTCGATAATATTATTATTATTATTATTATTATTATTATTATAAGAGTTTTTGAAACGTTGTACAATCCGGTATACCTGCTAACACTTGACTAGATTGGTAAAAAGATTCATGGAACGCCGATGATTTCACTTATAACATCATTACTGGATTTAGCAAAAAATTATCGATTTGTCCACAGATTATCCCATAAATTATTGGAGTATAGACTTATAGTGCTTCAACGAGGAACATTGTAATACAACGCTGTTCACCTAAATTTTCCTTTCTCTTTTTTTACCCCGTGAGATGGCCGCTGATGTTTTTTAAACGATATAGTTTGAGCTTAAGTTTACCATATCCATGTTAAAATACATTGCAAAGTCTGTTTCTCACACTCTTTTTTCTTTTCTAGAGTTAGAATTTTAACATAGTTCTTGTAAAGTTATGTAGATGTCTGACACCTCGTGGTAATTACACACATACAAGGATTAAAGCCTTGAATGAACTGCTCATCAGCGATTTATTTGCTGATATCTATTCATAAGACTGGTCCGTTGGAGTATGGTGGCTGTGGTGTGGTGTGGTGAGAGGTGTCAGGTTTAGATTGGCTGTTCTTTAGCCTACTACTACTACTACTACTACTACTACTACTACTACTACTACTACTACTACTACTACTACTACTACTACTACGTCAGACATCTACATACCTCTAGCGTACCTACGTTAAAATTATAATTCTGAGAGGGCAAGGTTCTGTGGAGGTATGACCTGGAGGCTGAGAGGGGTGGGGAGTGTTGGGGTGGAGGTGGGAGTTGGGATGGGTGGGTGGAGGGGGTTGGGCCATTAGCGAATAGAGAAATGCAGTTTTAGCTCGAGCTTTATATAAAGTATGTTTTTAATAGCTGCAATACGAGTGAGATTTGATTGAGAAAACACAAACGAGTTCGATAATTGTATTATAACTATGTCAACAAAAGCAGCGGGTTATAATTATATATAAATATATTCTTCGCGCAGCTTATAAACAGCGGGTAGTGCATCATTCTGCCATTCAGTCTTACAGGCTTTGTATAACTCACATTCATTCCAATATAAATCCGGTTTTAGGTATGCATTCTAATGCGTTTAAGTAATGTAATTCAGCTTTGTCTATAGGTCTTAAAAATGTATAACCATACACTGGTGTTCGCTTTGAGATGGTGTGTCGTGCTGGTAACCATAACAATCCTGAGACGCTAATCTATGGATTGCTAAATTTAACAAATTTGCGAAAATAGCTGTAGCATTGGCTCTGGTAGATTGTGGAACGGTTTTGCAGTCAAAACTCAGATATTCACATTCATTTATATCTCGATGGACCGTATCGTGGGTGTCCTGCATAGCTGCTGATTGAGCTTTAGTTTCGACAGCATCGGGCGAGTCGGGCAATGTAAAACACTCGTCTTCTTCACAATCATGTAAATCATTAGAACCCAACGTATCCGGTTAGGGTTAGAATTCCGATGGTAATCCTTCCTCTACATTCGTAGACACCTGTTGAATAGCAAAATATAACCGTTCGACTGTGAGTTAACGTTTACCCCGCTGCCCAAGGTTCTGACTATTTCAAAACAAACATCTTTGTCAACCATTAACTTTAAGCTGAGTCTAGAGATGATGAGTGAAGCACGTTACTCCATAGGCCGATTTGTCTCTGCCCATTATCCGAGCAACATGAATCAGTCATTAATCTAATGCTTAATAACTGTTCTCTGTAATCTTTGGAGAGCATCATGTCAACCATTGCAAGTGTTTATCTAGATATTGATCAGCGTTTGTAGATTCTTTCTCACCATTGTGCGGCCGCACTACGCCTGGTTAGAAATGGAATAGAAATCCTCATTTTTAGGGGTTCTTTCGTGTATAAAATGCTTACATGGACGTAGAGATCGTTATAGCTCCGATAAGTTCGTGCAAGTCCTCCTTCAGAATTCTCCCCGACTGTGTAGGGAATGGAACGCTCCTGAACGACGGTTTAATCTCGGTTTGACCTGACGAAGTACCAAGTTAGCTTGACATACGGATATTTAGTGCTGAGAGTGACCTTTAATTGAGGTTCGAATTCACAGCTGTAATTAATCTGCTCTACTCTATTGGAACGCCTAGGCATAATCACACGTTCTTCGAATGCAGGTATCATAGCCACGAACGTTCGAACCATATTACCGTACATAAACACACCTCGGTTGTTGGGGTAAATACTACCAACATTAAACTTACATATGTCTACTACAAATTCGTCATTATGTTTCAAGACGCGTACGTGCACATTGTTACCGAGTGCGACGTGCGTACATAAACACACCTCGGCTGTTGGGGTAAATACTACCAACACTAAACTCACATATGTCTACTACAAATTCGTCATTATGTTTCAAGACGCATACGTGCACATTGTTACTGAGCGCGACGGGCATGTCGCCACCCATAAAATATCCTGTATTCATAATTATGATAAACGTTGAACAAACCGTTTAAACAAATATCAAAACATTAACCGTCAGAGATCAGATCTGTAAAATGTGGTTTGTATACACTAACGCCTATAGATAAACGCTCACCTGTATGCTAATTACCCATAAGCTCGCCTCGTTGGATGCCAGGAGGCACGTGATTTAACGAGAGGCGGGGATTCACGCTCGAACGAGTTTCCAGAGTCAGGAAAAGACGTGTCCAGACATGTAGCCCGTCAATCATCCCTAATTACCCTGTCATTAACCATCGGCGCGAGTCATTACGTTCATTACCCTTAGGCTTGGCTCGTCGGATGCCAGGAGGCACATGGCTTAATGAGGGGGCGGGACTTCACGCTCGATCGAGTGCCCAGAGTCAGGAAAAAACGAGTCCAGACATGTAGCTTGTCAATCATCCTTTGTTACCCTCATTATCCCTTGTCAATCAGCATTGTGCTAATTACCAATAGCTCACCTCAGTAGTGACTAAATTATTGAGTGGGAGATCTGTTTGGTTATCTCTTCTAGTCTGTCATGTGTAGCTTGTCGATTGTTGTTATTTTGCTGGTTCACGCATCCTGGGGCGTTGTTGTGGCCTCCGTGATGGGACTGGTCATGCCCTCTTCCTCGAGGCGCGTGGTTCTGACTGGGTGGGATTTCCTTCCTGTAGTGAGTATTTGACTCTGCAGTCGCTGCTCTTTGTGTTGTGTCTGTTGCAATCAGAAGTTTGGCATCATTCAGCTCATTTATTGAGTGTAATTCTGAGCGATTGTTCTTCTCTCTTTCAAGGAAAGTCTCTATCCGAACTGCTGTGGCAGTGACTGTTTGCAGGTTTCCATGCCCCATAAGGAAGCGGTTCTCCTTAAGAGCTGGTTCAATAAAAGTGTCAAGGTGAACATGCGCTACTCCTTCATGATTTGTGCTGGAGTATGCTCAGGTGACAAGTCATCGGATACTGCTGGCCAATTCTGGGTGCGTTTCTTTTGCTCGTCTCCACAAGTTCTTGAGTTGCAGGCAGCTGGTCTCTCTCAGGGCTGTGCCCCAGAATCTCTCAGATAAAGCACTTTCCAATTCTGTGTAGGTAGGTGTCAAATCTGACCCCAATTCTGCCTGTACCTGTAAGGCCTTCCCTGATAGCTTTGCAGCCAGATACTCTCTCATCTGCTGATCCGTCCATCTGTTTGTGCAGCTGATGATCTCGAATTGGCACTTGTAGTTATCCCAATCACCCTCACTGCTGAATTCAGGTGGGAGGATCACTCAGCTAGTGCCATGATACAGAGTAATGGGCGGAAATTCAGGTGTGGCGCAGGAGATAGTGGTGTGAACGCTGATACTGGTCTGTATCTGTGTGATGCTGGCTGTGTGCAGGCTCTTGTATCCTGGCTTGATATATCTGTCGTGGAGATTTATGTCTGTAATGCTCCATGCGGTATGTGGACAATGATGAGTTTGCTGGTTTACTAATTGGTATAGGATGGTGAATTGGAGGCGGTGTGTCAGGCATCTGCCGTGGCGGATCTGCAGGTCGCTGTGTAGAGGTCTTCCCTCATACTGTGGTGGTCCAGGTGAATGACGAGGGCGATGGGTGTGGTGCGTGTCGGTGTTGCTTCCTGGACATGATGGCTGCGGAGGATCCGCCTTCCACTGTTCGTACCACGGTACCATTGGTTAGAATGCTGACGAAGTTATTATGGCGGAGATGCGGGCTGCAGTGCATGAGGAGCGTGCCATTGGTCACCATCAGGTTGATGAGGTGAATGCATTGGACATGTGCCTTGTTGTGGATGCTGTCGTGGGGGACTTCGCTCATGACGTCAGCGATCAGGGTGTGGATTTCCTAGCATGTATGTCACACCGCGTTATGAAAGATGCACCGGCATGAGAGGCATCGTGGAAAGCCTTCTCACTAATCGGCAGGTACACTTGTTGACTGATTGGTGGAGTGTCCTCTATTTCTGTGTAGTTTAGTACATCGTCGGTGACTGCTCGAGCCGCCCTTCCATCGTAGTATTCCACCTCTGCGTCGGGGGAATACTGGTTGTAATAGAAGTGAGACTGGAACATGCGGGTGTTGAGAATGGGCGTGGGTTCACTTCTCGTTCGCGCCCCACATTGGTGACCACTTGTAGCCTCCGGGGTTGCATGCTGGTCCACCAGATACTCTCGCTTAGTGGCACCGCAAGTATATTGTACATTGGGGTGAGGCTGCTGGTTAGCTGCGGATCTTGGGGTTGCGCATCCCCAGAGTGTACAAAGACCGCCTTCTAGAGCTGATAGAACATTCACGTTCCAGTGGGACTGTGCGGACATTGTCATGGAAGTTAAGCCTCATGGTCTCATCCTCGCTATGTGTGTCACTGGTGTAATGGGCCATTAGCTCCAGCTAGAGCCTAGACATAATTATATACATACATTAAATACAGGGTAACAGGCAAACAATGGTACTCGTTTGCTGCTACAAGAGAGAAGTCAAGTACATCAGGTCAAGTTGATGACTCGTCATCAAGGTCCTCGCCAGAGGTACCTAATAGATCAAAGTCCGTGAGGCATCACCACAAAGGAGGCTAACGCGGCTACTTAGCAAGTTTAATATAAACTAAATTAACCCTAACACACACATTATTTGCTGAAGAGGAAAGTGCCTCGTGCGGCCCTCCATCACAGCAAAATGCCTACAACGCCGAAGTGGAGGAAGGGCGATGGCAAAAAGGGGCACTCTCTTATTCAAACTAGGCTATGTAAAAGAGTCAACCCAGTAAAATTATAAGTTAGTGTGATGCACGCTGTATTACGTGAAGCTGAGTTGGCTGATTTCCGCAGAATTCAACACCATCAACTTTTGTAAGTTCAAAGATACTGAATTAGTTGTTGACGCTTTACTTATGTGGCCCTTCTGCTAGATCCTATCATAATAATTAGTTTTTTTGTCCAGATCAGGGTTAAGCCATACATTGATGGGTGTTCTAACTATCGTTACCATATAATCCTGACTGGCGAGAATGCCTGGTGACCTTATGGCCACCCACACGGAGCATCCCCTCAATTAGACAGCATGCAGAGGATATATCACGAGGTGGCAGCTACAGAATCATATGATGATCCTGTCACCACCGCATCATGACTACATATAACAGCACAGAGGCAAGTCACATTACATACGCCTTGAAAAGCACATATAGGTTTATGGTGATTACAAAGAGACAGCTATCCAAATATAGGGACCTACACGTAAGGGCGTGGTGGGTTCTGAGACCGCACGCAGTCATGTGTAGAGTTAGATGTTGAGCTGTGTCCTCTCCGTCATCACCGTGTCGGGGTGGATCATGTGAGATTCACACCGGGGACTAACATTTTACCTGTCTTTATGGTGACATGAAATCGCCCAGAGATGGACTGCAGGTCAGTAATTACAATATGTTCACAGTGCTTCCTACTTTGGCGTGGCTATCTAACTAACTAGTATCCAAATATACAGGGGAAGTGTGTGCGTCCATCGACACTTTGCTTCTAACTGCTCTGAAACCTGAATAGTTTCAAAGTCAGCTCTAAGCAACGTGATGGAGGAAAGTCCGAAAATTAATACGCCTGGGAGGTGGGGGTGGCTGGAGGAGTGTAGACAGAGACAATCACTCTTATATTCGTAAGAATAGGAGGCCTTAAGGTATATGGCCAATCTATACAATCTAGCCTGTGTGCAGTGTTACATATCCGCTACTCCCAGAAAAGAGACTCACACATAATTACTCCTACAGAGTAATTGTCCCTACTACTATACATCTATCCTATTGAGCTAAACTATTCCAGGTTTAGTCAGCCGCATGTCAACAGTCGTTAGTTCCGTACTTTGCTGAAGATTGCTGAGTCACCTATAGGCAGTCGGCTGTCAGGCAACAGGACATGCACTGGCAGACGAATCCTGGATGGCAAGCAGTGCGGAGTAACTTCCCTCTCTTCTGGCCAGCTCGCCACATCACAGATAAAGGTACCATTTATTACTAATCAACTAGCAATTACCTGATTGACTACAATTGGTGTCAGGAATAAAAGCTCGGCCAGAAAATTTATTTGGAAAACCTAGTTGGTTTGCGGTTTTTCTCAAGTCTGCATTGTCTATATCTGTGGGTTTCAAATTTACCGCCATTTTTCTCTAATTATTTACTTTAACCTGGTTCCTGGTTTCACTTTGCCTTTGCCCGGAGTATTCACGTAGCATTCATGCAGGTAACTACGTGTGCGAATTACACATGCCCATTTAATAATGTTTTACAGGTGGGTGCTTGTATGTTTTATAAATGATTTCCCGTTTGTTTATTGCTGGTGATGTTTTTATTCAGTTTTCGTGGTATGAGTATATGTTGTCTACCTGGGTCCAGAATAGGTTTCTCATCAATTTCTCAGTTCATTGTATCATCAAACTCATCATAACCAGTCATTATCAACTTCTCATTATACAATATCACTACCCTATAAGAGAATAATAAGCAATTTGCTTAGTGGTATATTTGATAAATGTCTAAATAGAAGCTGTTAAAATTTGTTGAGAATTACAAATATGTTGCCATTCAAGTTACTCTTTCTGAATATAAACCTATAGTAATTGGTAACAGCAAATCAGCTCTCCTGGCACGCATTGACCCACATGATCTGGGCGAATACTGGTGTGTTTCTGGTGCAGAAACATCGGCTGTAGTTCAATTTTTAATGTCGAGAATTCAAACTGCCGTCTAAAGGTACAATCAGATTATTTTCTATTTCTGGTCTGGGACATGTGATTTGACCGATAAGAATGGTAAGTTCCTTTCTTTGTGAGCAAATAGCAATGTAACAATCCAGAAAGTGTGCCAACAGTATCGAATTGCAACTTCAATTGCTCTTCAACATAGCCAGTTAATTAAATTCATTGATGTCCCAATTTTCTCTCCTTGAAAACTGGAATAGAGCTAAGGGTCATCCACATCCACATCTATTTAAAGAAGATGATACATTATTAGGCGAATGCCTTTTGCAACTGAATCACACAATTGCTGGTATCAACGTTGAATTAGGTCAAAATACAATTAACGTTATCCACGACTTAATTAAAATACCAAATATAAGTGTCATGTGAGCCATACATTCCACCTTGATTGATTACCAGTATGGGGGTGGGGTGCATGCTCAATCTTACTTGTGTGAAGTTTGGTACATCAAAATTAAATTAGACTATTCCAAACAGTTCTCATCAGTGCATGATGTATTGGATATTCATGTATCAACATCGGAATTGAAGTATATTTGCTAGTATAGCTAACCGCGTATTATACTGGAACAGCCACCATTTGCTAACCTACTGTATTCCTTGAAATCTAATTTCAAAGATCTGTCCATCATGGCTAACCCAATTCTCATCAGCACTGCAGAATTGGATGAGCTAATGGCCATTAAAGAGATAAGTGTGATGAAGGCTAAGAAAATTCTGAAATTTAGAGCGGACTGTCGTGGCCGTATAACACTGGTGCAACTAACGTCAAATGAAGAAACACGATCTATAGCTTTATTACTTGAGCCTCTCTATTTGGCATGATACATTTGTTTTGAGTCGGGCGCTGAAGCATTTGATGAATCGCCTGATAAAGTAGGGTACGACCCAAAGGATCGTACATTGGTTCTAAGAATTAGAGTTGAGGAATTAACTAGACAACTGGATATTGAGAAAAAAAGGAATGAGTCATTAAATAGAGTTGCCCTCAGTAAAGGGGGTATGCAGTCTAAAAATATAATCGATTAGATGGCACCCAGTGGGGTATATACAAAGCGACAAGAATGTAATGATGACGACGATTCTGATTCTGAACTGGAAAGAAAATCCTGGCGTTTAGGAACTAAGAAGAGGTTGCCAGTCAGGTCCTATCAGGGACCACCACCTCCCAAAATGGCTACTTTTGATGGCGCTACTGAGTGGCGACCATTCTTTGCCCTGTTTGAGAGAATTGCTGATCGCTATTAGTGGCCCAACGGTCATAGACTCGAAATGCTCATAGAAGCATTACGCCATAAGGCACTGAAATATTTCTGTACTTGCTCTCCCCAGGTGCAAAATAACTATAACAAGCTCGCTACTAAATGCACGCTTTGGTAGAAGAGTTTTACCACACACCATTCGCCATAGACTGCAGGAGGTCGATCCAGATAATCGGACATTGGAGGAGTTCGCGGAACTCATACAAGAGCTAACTATTGATGGCTATCCTGATGGCGATGAAGACATTCTGGAGTATATTGCCATGGACAATTTTCTCCGCGGTGTCGAGAATGAAAAGGCTACTTTGACAGCAATGGATAAGTACCCGTCCACCCTGGAGGAAGCACTTCAATATGTAAAAAGTGTGGTAAATAATCAACGTTTAGTATTAGGATGAAGGCACCCTGGAGTCCGTAAATGCATTTTCATGATCAGGACATCCAAAATGACTCCGATAAGACCAGACTTAACAGCCCGGTTCATGTTCGGATTGTTCGGTAAACTGACAAAACAGACAAACTTGAACTGGAAGTTATTGGTATTAAGTCTGAGCTAGCCAACTTAAAAGCTAAAGTATTGGGTTTATAAACAATTAATAAAATATTAAATATTCCAACTCCTAGGGGGCGATCGCCTACCAGAAGCCCAACAAGTAGCATACAACGGAATAAGTCCCTGTCTAGATATTCAAGAAGTAAACCTTGTGTTTGCTTTAACTGTCATGCTCCTGGGCATTTTAGCTGTGATTGTCCTGAGCCTCGACGATCATCATCACCTTCATCACTTAATTCCAAACCCGGTTGGCCTTTTGAACAAATAAATTGCAATGACAATAAACAGGATAAAAGAAACTTTGTATGAGGTCCAGATGTATAAAGATCAAGGACATCCGACGAACTTTGCCATTCCAATCACAATTAATGGCACACATGTCACCGCATTTGTGGACACAGCTGCCCAGGTGACAGTCATCGATGAAGATCTCGCCATCATGTTAAATAGACAATTAATTTTGGGAGAGGAGGTTATGCTTAACGTGGCTGGTAAAGATAACGCCATCACTGCAAGAGTTGGGGAAGGATTGAACATCCAAATAGGAGACCTACAATTTAGTGGAATGTTCTGACTAACTTTTCGGATCCGGTGCTCTTATGGTTAGATTTTTTTAAGGAACATTTGGCTGTAATTGATATGGTTAATTTCTCTGTTACCTTTTATGAAACATTGATCACCATTTCAATGATCAAAGCTGCTGGCAATAATGTACAGGTCGCATGAGTGAAATTAATGCATTAAACCATTGTTGGTCCTTTTGAAACAGTCCATACTATCAGCCATATAGATCAGTCCTTCAATCATACAAAGCGTGAAGTAGTAATACAGCCTTCCAACCATCTGAAGGGTTTGGTTTCTCACCATGCCATTGTGAAAGAAGAAAATCATGGAGTCCCTATTCTCTTACGCAACCTTTCTCCGAGATTTGTTACACTTAAAAAGAACCATGTTATGGGTGTAGCAACGGAACCAGTTGAAGTTACCTCAAACTCCTCAGATGAGATATTGAGACTTTCAGAATCAGTCGGTGGTCCAACAGATCTCGATAAAACCAACACACAAATTCAGTTACCAGATCATCTTTTAGACCTATGCAACAGATCTGTGACTGATCTGTCTGTAGACCAGGCTTTGGTGGTGAAGCATCTTCTCTTCGATTTCCAGGATATCTTTGCTAGAAATGATTTTGCTCTTGGGTTATTTAAGGGAGTTTATCTTCAAGTCAATACAGGAGACGCGAAGCCTGTGAGAGCAAAGCTGTGTCGTACCACTCTTGGATTTGAGCGTGAGGGGGAAGTACACCTTAACACTATGCTTGCGAAAAAGATCATTGTTCCCTCAAAGTCAGAATGGGCCTCTGCCCCAGTCTTGGTCCGTAAAAAAGATTTGACAGTACGTTACTGCATCGATTTTCAATCTGTTAATAAACTGACACGAAATGATTCGTTTCTCCTTCCTAACATTAGGAAATCCATTTATCAGCACCCTGGCTATGGCTGTCGGATATTGGCAAATAGAAGTCGACCCCAGGGATAGACATAAACTCTCATTTGTCACAGGATTTGGTCTTTTTGAATTTGTGAGAATGCATTTCTGGGCATGCAACGTTCCAAAGCGTCATGGCCAATTTAGATGATGTGATTGTTCTAGGCGAGTACTTTGAAAAACACATCACCAATCTTCGCAAAGTTTTTGATCGTTTCCTCTTACATAATCCGAAGCATAAATCAAGGAAATGTAATCTTCTATGAAAGGAACTCAATTTCCTGGGTAGACTGGTCAGTGAGACTGGTATTGCCGTTAAACCAGACAGCATTGGGTGCATGCTCACCTGGCCTTGTCCCATGAATAGGAAACAGTTGGAAGCCTTCTTGGGGTATGCCAATTATCACAGGGAGCATATACACGGATTTGCAGGTATCTCTGCTCCAGTACATGCTCTCACCAGTCCCAAAATAGAGTCTGTCTGGTCACCGAAACATACACAGTCTTTCGAGAATCTTAAAAGAGCTCTATCAGATCCTGCAATCCTGGGGTATCCATGATCAGAAGGATTCTGTAATCGCCACACTGAGGCATCCGTAATTGCTATTTGCGCAGAGTTGTCCCAGCTCCAATATGGTAAGGAGGTTCTCTTGGGTTTTGTAGCAAAATTCTTACTCCTGCTCAGTGGAGGTACTGCGTCACCCGAAAGGAGTTGCTTGCTATTGTCTGTTTTACTAGACAGTATAGGATCTATCTTCTGGGTAGAGCCTTCGTTGTCAGGACATACCACAGCAGTTTAGCTTGGCGCCTCCATTTCAAAGCAATAGAGGGGCAACTGGCTCGTTGGCTCGAGGAACTTTCTCAGTTCGATGTGACTATACAACACCGTAATGGTGGAAAACACTTAAATGCGGATGGTCTGTCGAGAATACCATCCACTGAGTTAGAGTGAGACTATTACAAAGCTGGACAGACATTGGAGTTATTACCGTATGGTGGTTGTAAATATTGCTCCCAGTTACATAATCAATGGAGCAGGTTTAGCATAGACGTTGCCGATGTTGTACCGTTGGTTGTTCGTGAAATCCTTTCTGTTGTTGGAGATGTCGGCGATATAACTAGCAGTTCAGATGCTATGAGGACCACTGGGTGCCAACCATCTAATTGGTTAAATTCGTACACGCAGGAGCAGATTAGAGAGCTCCAGTTGAAGGACCCTGACTTAAATGTGGAAGGAGTCTGATCATATACCTTCTGACTATATGTATCTAACCCTGCAGTTGAAGTCTGGTGGTTGTCACACAACAAGCGCAGTATAGAGCATGGGGTTCTGTATTACATTTGGGAGTCTGTTAATCAGCCACGGAAACTCGTGTTAGTTCCAAAATCTCTTCAAAAGGAGGTTTTAGGGAATTGGCATGATCCTAAATCAGCTGAACATATCGGCAAGCAAAAGACCCTGGCAAGACTTAGGCAACGGTGTATATGGCATGGCTGTTCCAAGGAGTACAACCAATATGTGAAGTCCTGCAGTGCATGTAGCCTTAATAAAAAAGCAAATATTATAGCCAAAGCATCTCTAGGATTATTCCATGCTGGTTATCCATTAGAATGTGTTCATTTTGGTCAGTTCACCAAATGGGTGGAATGTTTTGCAATACCTCATCGGGGTGCAGATTTAATTGCCAAAGTATTCGTCGAACGTTTCGTTGCCATGTTTGTTTGTCTATTACAGGTGCATAATTTCAAGTCAAAGTCAATGTCGTAATTTTGATGGTAAATTGTTCCGTAACTTATGTCATGTATTGGAAATTGTTAAGACCCGGACGACTTCATACCACCCATCAGCGAATGGACAAGTAAAGCGATTCAACCGTACCATTCTACAAATGATGAGGTGTTATCTTGTAGATACTTATCATCAGAAAGACTGGGACAAACACCTCCCTTTCATGGCCGCCGCAATGCACTTTTCCATTAATAGGCAAACCGGCTTTATGGCCAATAAACTTATGTTGGGAAGATAAATTTTGCACCCAATCGATATTACAATTGGTACAGGTTCTCAAAACCCACCATTCCCGTCCTATGGCAACTATGTGCACGAATTAGAGGAATACATGAAGTTTTTAGGAGTGTCTCAGAAACGCCAAAAACGTGAGTTTGACCTTAGATTGAGTGCTCGTTCATACCATGTTGGCGATGTTGTCTATCTGGCGAACTCTACAACAAAAACTGGGCAGTCAAAAAAGCTAACGCCTCCATGGACGGGTCCGTTTCTTGTTACTGAGTGTTTGTCAGATGTTGTATACCACATCAGAGGAAGACTGTGTGAGGTAGTAGTTCATCACGATCGGTTAAAATCCGGTCATGACAGAGTGCTCCCCATTTGGTTACAACGAATGCGGAATTCTCTCCTCTCAATAACTGTAGAAACTGGCGCTCCTAATGATTCTCTAATCGCTTCTAATTCTCAGTCAGTCTCTAGTCGTGAGAATGTAGTGGATGTATCTGGACCATCCGATTAGGAAGATACATTCTTAACAGATTTAGAAGACCTTGAATACATAGTTCTGTATGAAGGAGAAGGATTGGGTGATCTAAAAGACAGCTTAGAGTATGGCGAGGAGAATTATGATGAATTGGAAGAAAGTATCCTTTATGGCGAGGCTGATCCTGATGATATTATTCAAGGCCGATTAGAGAATGGAGAAGACCAGTTGGTAATTGGGCTGCTGGGAAGACGACAAAGGCGTCTTCCTGGGAGATTTCCGGCTTACCAGTTATATTGAGGGGGATAACTGCCCTGTATAGTTATTGCTATATGTTTAAGACTTTTCAGAAGTTTCCTCGCGGCTCCGTTACACATGCCCAGGGTAATTATTATTCATACATAGACCCAGGTTTAAATATTATTTAATGAGCTTCCATGCAGCTCGGCTACACACGCCCTGGAAGCACATGTACTCACACTTTTCAGTCTCAACGCTCAAGTCACTTGTTCAGACAAACTCTTCATCTGGTCCCTCCCTTGACAACCCCTCCATAACCTATACGGCTATAGCAAATGGTGGCTATACCGAAACACGACCGAGTTAGCGATTTACAATGTTTATATATAGGGACAAGTTATACACATATATACTTTTCCTACATTTGGATATTGTACCTTATTCATACAGGTTTAAAAAAAAAATTCTCAAAAAGACAATGGACTGGCTTAATTATTGGAATGGTCATGGTTGCCTTTCTCATTGGGATGTGGGATCCTAGCATTTGGAAAATGTTGGTTGTGGGACACTAGCATTTGAAAATGCTGGTTGCGAAGTTGTTTTTCATGTGTTGTCTTCCCATTTCTCCTGGGGACTCGTGCGAATATATTGATATATTAACATTAGTATTGTGAAATGATAATGTTTGAATAACGTGTAGCTTTATCTGTTGTTTTGCATGACGTGATGCCTTGCCGGTGTATTCTCCATATGGGTACACATGTAGTATGTCTTTAATATTGTATATATCTCAGCATTATCCATGTTATTTTGCGCCTTTCTGCTTAGACGATATATTCTGACAAGATTCCATTGTTTTATGGGCTTAATGTTGTTTCCACTTTCTTTGTGTGTAACTGACTTTTGTGGCTTGGCTGCACTGGCCCTTGATTAACGCTGCCTTCCGTTCCACTATACACTAATCTGTCGACTCTTCTCGCCTGATGTGCATTTATCCTGTGCGGCGTGACTGCACTAGTCCGAGTGATACTGCACATGTCCTTGGTTCTGCATGGGTGTTTACTCTTTAGCTATCATCTGCTCAGTAAAGTTCAAAGGCAATTTACCTGGATATCCATTTAAAGTCAAGATAGGTTTCATATCCAGATCGCGAAATGGTCATTACTATTTGACTATTAGTTCTTCCTGTTCTTTCTCTTAAGATATATGCTTTCTCAAACCGCAACACTCTAGTGTCTCAACATTATAAGGGTCATTATAAGTTTCTGGCATACATATTCCTTAAAATATGATGGGAAAGAATGTGGTGCTCCTAGAAAAGAGGGACTACCATACATTAGCATGACAGTCGTTAGTTCCGTACTTTGCTGGAGATTACCGAGTCGCCTGTAGGCAGTCGGCTGTCAGGCACCAGGACGCGCACTGGCGGATGAATCCTGGATGGCAAGCTGTGTGGAGTAACTTCCCTCTCTTCTGGCAAGCTCGCTACATCACCGCTAAAGGTACAATTTATTACTAATCAACTAGCAATTACCTTCTTCTTCTTCTTTTCGATCGCTGGTATCACACTCGGAGAGCCGTTCTCAAGATGAAATCTGTGGTTTTCTGCAGTTCTTCCACAGGCCCGTACAGCTTTTCAAGAAAAGAGGTTGACAAAGGCCAGATCTCTTCTCTCAGCAGCTGATACGTACTGCAACATTGAAGTATGTGCTCTGTGGTCTGTTCTGCTTCTCCACAAGGACAAGCGGGCGATGTCGTAAGGTGGAACCGCCTGTACATGTGTTGGTTTAGTCTGTTATATCCAGTTCTGAGACGAAAGATGGTCACTTGCTCTGGCCTCGAGAGATGATGGTAGGCCTCCTCTGATTGAGGTGTTCTATAGAGTGACTTGATGATGGTCTTCATCTCTGTATGCGTAACCATGTTTTCTGTCTGATTCTCTTCTGCACCCACCTTTGCCATCTTGTCTGCTTCCTCATTTCCTTGGACAGTGTGAAAGGATCCACTGCAATGCTATCCGAAAGCATTTGATGGTTTGTAGTGCTTCTTCAAGTTGTGGCAGCTTACCTTTGGTGATAGCCTCAAGGACGGAGCGGACATCAGATAAAAAGATAATCTGTGCACTAGGGTCTGCTGTTCTGCTGATGGTATTAGCTGCATGGACCAGTGCTTCGACTTCAGCTATGTAGTTTGTGCAGTGTTTACCTGTCGGTATTGCAGCTGACTCATGTTGTCCGTTTGGATACTCTATGTGCAGTCCGGCACCTCCGCTCCTAATTGCATTTGTGGCTGATCCATCTGTGTAGATCCTTATTCATGTCCCCTGAGGGTACATTTCTTCCAGCATGGCTAGGGTCAGGGCCTTCTTGCTCACATCACTGTGTTCATCTTTGGTTGTGAGATGAGGTACTGTGGTGCGAATAGCTATGCTCTCCAGTTTGTTTTCCCAGGGTGGATGATCAAGGGTGTGGTTTGGGTCTTCTATTTGTGCTGGCAACATTTCTTGGTGTTTCCTTTGAAGTGCTGTTGTCTCTTTCACAAAACTTAATCTTTTAAGTCTTCCTGATGACAGCTGCGCTTGCCTGATCGTCATCGGGTGGTTGTTGAACGATTTGAACTTTGCAGCTTGGATCAGTGCTTTGCATTCCCTTCCTTTACTAAGTGGGGGGATGCCTGCTGTCTGCTCAATTTTTTCTATTGGTGTTGATCTCATTCCACCAGTGATGATGCGCAGTGCCTGGTTTTGTACTCTGTCGAGGTTCTGTTGATGAGATTTAGCTGCTGTCATCCATGAGCTGGATCCATACTCAAGGTGTTGTCGTACGACACCTAGGTAGATGGTCTTGGGGATCCTTTCATTGGCACCCCACTTTGTACCTGCCAGCTTCCTCATGATGTTTAGCTTTCTTCTGGCCTTTGCCTCTGCGTTCTGGATGTGCTCCTTCCATGTTAATCTTCTGTCATAGGTGACTCACAGGTATGTCTGCTGGTCCTCGGAGTGGAGTACCGCCCAGTGTCAGATTGCCAACCTTGGTTTTGGTGGACAGTGAGAATAGCACGGCTGATGATTTTTCTTTGTTGATGGTAATACACCAGCGATTGGCCCAAGCTGTAATTTTGTCCAAGGCGAGCTGCATTCTGTTCGTGGCAGTCGTTGTGTACTCCTCGGTGCACCAGAGTAAGAGGTCATCTGCATAGAGGGATGCTTGGATCCCATTGGGCAGCTCTGCTACAATATCATTAATGAAGAGTATGAACAGAGTTGGTGATAATACTCCGCCTTGTGGTACCCCTTGTCTCAGCAATACATTCCGTCCAGATTGTCCATCCACCAGCACCCTAGCTCTGCGATTGTGTAGGTATGTCTTGGTCCATCGGAACATGTTGCCACCGATGCCTGTGCGCCGGAGCTTCAGGAGGATGCCATCCTTCCACACCTTGTCAAATGCCTTCTGCAGATCAATAAATGCAGCTAGCATCACCTTCTTGGCTTGAAATGTGTTCTCTATGACATGTGCAAGATGTGTTGTTTGATCTTCTGTGCTCCTGTATCTTGTGAAGCCAGCCTGCTCTGAAACTGTAGTGTTCTCCGACTCCAGGTACCACTGCAACCGCTGGTTGACGATGCGCTCCATGGTCTTGCATATGCAGCTTGTAAGAGTGATAGGACGGTAGCTCAGTACTTTGTCTTGTTCTTCCCTTTTTTCAGAATAGGAGTCATTCTGGCTTCCTTCCAGCACTGAGGAACCTCTCCATTGGTCCAACTGAGATTAAAGATATCTAGTAACTTGCGGAGAGATGCATTACCAAGGTGTCATTTCATTCGTACTGCCATCTGGCCCGGGAGATTTCTTCTTCTTCAATTGGCGGATAGACTTCTTCAGTTCTGCTAAACTAATGTCAACTTTCATTGCATCGTGAGTGTTGGTGTCTGTTCTTTCCTTTTGCTCTTTTCTAACCTCTTTTTGACGCATTCCTGGTGTAGAAATGTTGCTTTCTTTTGCATATGCCTTCGCAAAGGCATCTGCAGCCATCTTTCCAGACAGTGTGTGTCTGTCCATCTACTTCAAGAGTAATCTTCTCTCCCCCGACACCCTCATCATTCAGTGCTTTAGTCAGTCTCCATAGCCTTGTTGTGTCTCTCTCTAAATTAAACCCCTGCCGTCTTTTCCGTGCAGCTTCTTCTTTTGGCCTCCGGCTTGGTCTTTAGATACCTGGCTTTAGTTTGTTGTAGTGTGAAGTGGCTTTCATGACAGGGATTACCCTCTGCATCTTCTCTGGCCTTGTCTAGTTTATCATGTGCTGCTTGCAGTTCTGTTGTCCAGTAGGGGCGGTAGTTTTTCCTGAACCCTCAAGGATTCGCTTCGTTGGCAGCCTTGTGGATACGTGAATTAAATTCCTTGACCGCATTGTTGATGTTTCTCCATTTTACTGCTATATTTTGGGTAAGCTCATTGGAACGAATGCCGAACAGACTCCAATTTGCCTTTTTGTAGTTCCACCTTGGATGTTGAGGTGAACTTGTTGAAATACTTCCAGAAAGAGAGAGGAGGACTAGGCGGTGGTCGCTTCCTCCTAATTGCGATCCGACCACTCTACTGAGGTTTCTGTGAATGTCTTCTGTACAAAATGCCAAGTCCGGCGTTGTTGTCGAGTGCCACCGGCGCGAGTAGAAGGTAGGCTGATCTGCCAAATCGTTGACAAGTAAAAGGTGCTTTTCATCTTACCATGCTTCAATGTCTTCTCCTCGTTTATCAAGTGTTCTGTATCACCAGCTCTGAGACTGGCTATTAAAGTCTCCCGCAATGAGGAAGTGGCAGTCCGGGACCTGGATTGTGTCAAGCGAGAGATTCTTGTCATTAGGGCAGTAATAATTGACAATGTCAATCACAGAGTTGCTGGTTGTTACCTTGATCTTGATATATTCTGCCTCTTCCATAAAGGTTTTGATCTGGCTGGCGTTCACGCTGTTTCGGACCAAGGTGATCACCCCACCTTTCTTTCTTCCTCTTCGATCACACCGGAAAATCTGGTAACCTCTGATCTTAAATGGTTTTCCTTCTTGCGGGTGTGTCTCTTGGATGCAGCAGATATCAATGTTGTTTTCGTACAGGAATTGTTCGCGCTCTGATTTCTTGTTGGTAACCCCTTCTGCGTTCCAGTGCATGATGTTGATACTGGGGTTCTCTTTGGGTTTGGTCTTCTCTTTCGGTTGGCCAGTAGCTCTCCATCCTCGTCTCCTGGCTCCACAAGACGAGTTGATGGGACCTCCAGTAGCTGAGGGTGGGCTCCTTCGAGGCGTGGAGCCCGGCGATGCACCTGCCTGGCGGATCCTCATAGGGCGAGCACCATTTCGTTTGATTCGATCCCCAAGTGTCATTCATTTGCGTTGTACATTATGCTCTGGTTAGCCCCTCCAAATGTCTGGATTGACACCCAGTGGGTTACACCCCTGCGCCACGTTGAGGCCGAGCATATAGTCTTAAACAGGGGAGCAATTACCTGATTCACTACACTTTTGGGGAACAAGGTGGTGTGGTTGTTGTTGCTGTATTGTGTAACCTAGTGAACTGCGGTTCTAATGTTTTTTGTATAAAATAAGCAAAACATATAACTAGAATGGCTACTGCAATATAACTAACTATCAGAGTACAGTAAAATGAAAGGTCACACCACCTTGATGGTGCCTGTTAGTCATCGGCACTAAAATAAGTATAATATATACAGTCTCAGACGACCGTGCAGTGCTTGTTAATCATCAGTACCTGCTACAGAAAAGCAATACATTAATATAATAATACAATCACGGAGTACCTATTAGTCATCGGTACGGAAAAAGTTCTGGGATCATAGTAGTTGAAGCGTAACATATTTGGAACGTGAGATGGCACGATGCAGAAGTTAGCTGCTGGGAAACTCTGCAGGGGAACTATCTGATGCACTCACTCTCCGAAAACTTCGATGCGGATGCGGTAGTTATGTGTCAGAGACGAGAACTCAAATCGGATAGGCACTGCTCCTGCTGTATGTAACGATGTAAGCAGAGGCCTGCGTCTCGCAATGCCTTGGCCACAAAACCTATAACCATCTCTCTTCTGTCCTGATTGCTCTCGATTCTGATCTTTCAGCCCCTTTTATACTAGTCATGACCTCACAGCTGGAGCATACAACCAATCAGCGCGCGAGCTGCAGAGGCAGGGAAAGCGGCCACGTGATGCGGTATCGTCCTAATTCGCTAAGTGCATGCATTCACCTTGAGAACCCATTTCTTGTACTTTGAGTGATACAAGGGCATCTTTACTTTGCCTTACACATAGATATCTTTATTTTCAATGCTACGTTGAAATATGTATGATTAATATTCCTTCCACTTGACCACTATAATGGATACACCAAGATACTGAGATGCAGACGTCGTAGTTCATCAGATAGAGAATACTGCGTAAGGTAATTTAGGGAAACGGTTCATGGGAATGTTCTAACACCCAAAGCATCTCTTCGCCACAAAACTGTTCTGCGGATTTCATTGAATTTATTTTGACATATTTATCTTAAGTTTGTTTTATAACTGTAATATAAGGAATTCATGTTAGATATATAGTACTATCTGTATAGTATGCTTAAATAAACTAATTACTATGCGAGTAGTATCGATTCTTAGAGTAATGAATGCAAGCTTTCATACACTTTTATACAGACAGACAGGCGGGCGGGCGGGCGGGCGGGCGGGCGGGCGGGCGTGCGAGCGGGCGGGCGGGCGGGCGGGCGGGCGGGCGGGCGGGCGGGCGGGCGGACAGACAGACAGACAGGCAGGCAGGCAGGCAGGCAGGCAGGCCGACAAACATACCGACAAACAGACCGACAAACAGACCGACAGACACAACTGCTATACTCTATTCCCCTAACGGGGCGAGGAGAACTATGCAATAACATTTGTCTATGACTCTATGTCTGTGGTAAAGAGACTTTCGAACAAAAGAAATGTTATTGCTTAAACCGTTTAACTCTAGATTCCCAAAATCTTGACTTCAACTGAACGACACAGTTGTATGAATTGTATGTCATTACTATTTAATAAACCTTCTGTTGAATATATTAAAACTAATTTGATGAGTCGAGCTAGCTATAGTTAACAGCGTACCTGTATAGTTACCGCGGAATTGGGATTCCCGGAATTCAGGATTTAAAGTATATAAATTGATTTCAACACACGTAACAGTTGGAGGAGCATTGCTAGAAATATATCCCTCTATTCCCTCTGACACCGATTGCTGTACACTTCAAGAAGCCAATCCAAGCACGAAAAGCTAAATTGATCAATATAAATTATGTTTCTTGTACCAGAGACACTGTTATAGTATTTCTGAGAGGATCGCCTACGCGAATTGCCAAAATGCCACCAGCATCTGACTCAGACAGAAATCACACTTATAGTGTGCTATGTCAGTTATCTCACTTATTTGGTGTACTATCAGCCTCCGTTAGGTGTCGCACTTATTGGGTGTACTATCATCCTCCACCAGGTGCCGCACATATTGGGCGTACTATCAGCCTCCGAAAGGTGTCGCACGCATTGGGTATACTATCAGCCACCGCCAGGTGTTGCCCTTATTGGGAGTACTATCAGTTTCCGCCATGTGTTGCACTGATTGGGTGTACTATCAGCCTCCGCCAGGTGTCGCACCAATTGGGTGTACTATCCCCCTCCGTGTGGTGTCGTACGTATGGGTTTATACTATCAGCCTCCGCCAAATGTCGCACATACTTGGTGTACTATCCGACTCAGCCATGTATCACGATCATTGGATGAACTGTTAAATTCAAGATTGGAAGTGATGATATCTGAATCCAGTCTACTGGATGTATTTAACCCTAAAACAACGAGCTCCTCACACACTCCAGAATATCGTATGAGCGTTATCAGATGACATGATAAAGGAGAGTTGTAATGAGCAGCTTCAGGAAACATCGCCTTGAATGTTCTTATGCACGTGCCAGTAATCAGGTGCCAAAATTGTTCGTTAGATGCCGGAGAACGAGATGGAATTGACCTAGGTGTGGTGTGATGCTGATTGACTTGTTTTATTCAATATAGATACAATGTTCATGCATTACTAATATTACATTATATGAAACATAGCTGGATCATGTAGCCAGTATTCGTCCTTATTGTGGCGTTGGTATCAAGGTCCCAATACTGTGGGTTGACATGGACTTTGCCAGTGTATTATAAGCCTGCTCCATTTGCTGCGCATATTGTTTATCGGTGTCAGATTAGATACAGATTGGACAATACTCGCCAAAGTCGCTGCTTCCTATTACAAGACTAGCCTTCCATCAATTATGTGTCTCCTTCATATCTATATCTATGATCGGGTCCCGAAGTTCGAGTAACATATTTTTTTGATCACCTGAGAATAAGTAGCCCTTCCCCTCTGCCTCATTTACTACAAGAAAGATTTCTTTCGATGTGGATTGTTTTACCATAAATAACAGTTATTGCATGTACTAACCACGCACTTGTAACATCTTGAAGAAGAGGAAAGGCATTAATTATGCACTACAATACGTAATATAGCCTACATTATTGGCAAAGCGAGTAGCTTATTCTTGGCGCCAATGTGATTAGAAGCGCAAATGCATAGGCAATATCCCAGGGATAGAGGCTACAGTCAGGTTTTCCTTGCCAAGCGACAGTTTCGTGTTCACCTGAACAATTGACATTACCAGTGCGCATTTGATCAACAGCAGTCATTCTTCGCCCAGCACACAAGGCGTGTATATGCCAGTTTATGCTTCGTGAACGTGTTCCTGCAAATCAGCGAATTTCCATGCAGTAAAAACCGTTACCTGGTCAGAACGTATTCAATCAAGATGCGGAGAGTCGCCCTAATGATGGTGCTGATGAAATGTCTAGTATGCAGAGTGTATATTGTATGCACCGATTTGTGCTGCACTGATGCAATCTCGTCGAGGTTTCTGAAGAATTATCATTAACTTATGATTCTTTGAATGGTTTCTAAATTTTGTGAAGGTTATCTTGGCAAATGCGCACGTACGTAACTACGTATGTGCGTGTGTGCGTGTGTGCGCGCGCGCACGTGTGTGTGTGCCACCTACCATGCAGTAATAGAGATTGCGAACTGACTACAAACAGATAACCTAGTGGTATCAATATGTCCGTGTCATATCCATGCAGCATATCCATTAATTCTAACAGCACAGTCTTCATGCCCAATGAACTTTCGTTGCCGACCAATAAACTATGCTTATCAAATCAGACATAGATTTTCAATTCACCAACTATGTGTTATCGTCAATTGTTTTTCGGAGCTGAATGCTCGAGTACATGGTATGCAAGCTTTTAATATTATTTTGAATTGCAACGCATTCATAATTGAATCCAAAATGTATATGAGGAAAGCATATTTATAACGATATCTGTTTCTGGTTGGTAATATATAGGCCAATGTAGGTTATGCATTGTGGCGACCATCTTGAATTACACGACGCTGTTTCAACAACACGTGCACTGGTTGTAGACCTGGCGCATTAAATGCATACTAATCTCCTCTCAAATATCGTGGCACATAAATTCGGCAGCAATCATTTCCAGATGCGCTCCTTTATTTGTACGACAGGAATTCCCATTTGAGCACCAACTTAGCGTTAGTCTGTTGGGATCGCCATGCTGTCTCGCTAAGTGATAATGTGTGCCTTCATTAAAATACAACAATTCTTCATGATGTAATATCTAATACTAATCCGCCAAATTAGTTTCAAAACATACAACGGGTGAGTTATATATATTTGCTTTTACACGACACCACCAAACTACAGGTAGCAACGATTTCATTGAGCCTATTAATGAAACAGGCAAGTTAGATTTTCTGAAAGTAAATCATGGCAGCTTTCATAAACTTGATACATATATCAATGCTTAGCTCTTAACCGTTTAACCCTTGAAGTTGTTCAAGAAAGTTTTAATTGTGTCCATTTACAGACCCGGTAAAGACTAATTTTGAAAATGTATCAGTGGAATTACTGGGTCTCTTTTCGAGTCACTAATTCCAGTGATACATTTTCAAAAAGAGTCTTCTCTTGGTCTGCAAATGGACATTTCTCAGGACCACTGCAGAACCCGGTATTTTTTATAATTTGAGTGCTAAGTGGTTAAAGCCTAGTAGATTTCTTTGGCGGCATGATAAAAGACTAAACAATACGCATTCATATGTTTGTCAAAGTCAGGCTAGATGTGCACGATGTTGCCGTGGAAACTCGAACACAATCTTTGATGCTGTCTCCAGTGACCTGGATTATCGACCCAAATCGTAGTCTGCAACTATTTACTAATTTCAATTATTCCAGTTGAGTGTAACTGTAAACAGAGTCTCTATGTAGCCGTCTATGTTTACCGATGCGAGGATAATTCATCGCATTCCATTCGGAGATGTGTGTAGAGGCATCTATCTTTAAATCAAACACTTACATATCAATACATTTGACGAGCGTGTAATTGACTTAACATGATTGATATCAGCAACGTGAGCGTACTGTTAAGGCATACCTTGCATACCTCTTACGTTAGGGGTGTAGCTTTGCGGTGGTGAAACTGAAGGATTGGTAGCAGAATTCGGTGTTTGGAAAAAATGATTAGTATACATCAATATGTCATCTGGTTCGGAGCGGTTTTTAGTGCCATTAACAACATCCTAACACTATCGGTGTATTCTTTGTATGTATTGACGTCAGAGTCGCCCACGTTGAATGGCTGAGACAATTATGACAATAGGATCTGACCTATCTCTTAGTGCATTACATTACTACTGAATGGCATAATTGTATCTTAATCCTTGACGTCATTGTTGCCACCTAGAGATATTATATATGACGTGTGTGACATTGTGAGCTGGCGCCCAACACTCGCTACTTAATGGCTTAATTTCTCTGATGCTTTACTCTGTTATTCATTTGTGATTACTTTTCATATAATTAAAATGAGAGTACGTCAATGTCATGGCAACAAAGCAGATATTGTATTATCTATGTTACAGTAATTTGGATGAAATATGTCTTTGCCTGAGAGGGAGAGAGGAGAGAGAGGTGGAGGGAGGAGAGAGAGGGAGAATGTGAGCGAGACACGGGTGCGGGGTGTGGAGCACATGGAGAGAGAGAGAGAGCGAGAGAGAGAGAGAGAGAGAGAGAGAGAGATGGGGGAATGGGGAGGGAGAGAGAGATTACTCTACCGATGGAGAGATAGAATGATATATATGCAGTGAGAGATCGCTAGGGTGAGAAAGGCATGAGAGATGTTGAGAGAGCCACCATGGCACAGGCATAGAGGGAGAGAGCGAAGAGAGAATGAAAGAAAGAAAATAAAGGAAATGACGAGTAAGAAAGAAAGAAAAAGAGGGTAGAGAAATAGCGCACACGAGAGAGAGAGAGAGAGAGAGAGAGAGAGAGAGAGAGAGAGAGATGGGGGGGGGGGAGCGAGATAGAAAGAGAGAGGAGAGAGAGTGAGAGAGCGCGTGTGAGAGAGAGATATGGTGAGAGAGACAGACAGAGATAGATATAGGGGTGGAGCGGAAGCGACATGAAGAGGGTCAAAGAGATCTGTGTCAGTTCGCACACCGTTTCCAAAACTCACATGCCTGTTGTCGGGCATGTATGTGTTTTGTGAAAACTTTACCATTTTTGAAATGCTATGTTAATATTTTGAAATTAATTCGACTGATTAAGTTCAACATTAGTTTACGAATATTCTATTGCTTACATGTATAGATGCTTTGGAGTTTATATTCTGGGAACTCAGGGTTCAAAGTGCTAAAATCGATGCAAATACGCGTACCAAGTGGGTGGAGCTAAGCCAGATATAGGTCGCCATTGCTAGAAACAGCTCTCTAACACCTAGTAGACGGGAGGGTGTATTTTTCATTGCATATATTGCTCGTAATGAAAGACGATAACGTACTACAATCATTTTGTAAAACCTACAGCAATGGGCGTTCGTACCGGAGATATTCAACCTGTTTTAAAACGGATGTCAACAGCTCCCAGCCAAATCAGTCTAAAAATATTCAGCAGAATAATTCTTAAATTGTAAATTCATCAATGAAATACAATTCGTCTATTTACGTGACAGGACGGATTCTTCGATTTTCGTGACGAGGGTACGTTATTTGGATTGTGGCGTCAGCTAAGCCGTGACGTATTTGATTATGATATTAGCTGCTTGAGTGACAGCTTGGCTCCACCCGTTATTGAATTATGTGCATGAAGACAACGACACCAGCAGGACCGACAGTTTTAGCCATGGGTGTATCTTGTGTATTACAAGATGTGTATAACTCTCATCATATAATATAATGAAATCATGAACGATTTCTCGCCATCTCTAATACAACTGGTCTGTCTACATACATCACACGCTGCTGTGTAACAATGGATAGATCCGACATTTTAATAACGTAATGCTATTATAATCACTTACGTCACATGTAAGATGACGTCAAAATCAAAATGCGTAATGAATGATGTACACCTACGTCCGTCATGAACATTGATTAGTACGAAGTATGTCTTTTCCCTTTAATGAACATTAGGTTGACTATTTTTCAACTAATTTGACTGGGCGCAGTCGCTGCCATAGGCAAACTAGTCACATTGTATATGCTCCCAGTCAAATTAGGTGTAACATATTCAACAGGTTACCTTGAAATTGGGATTTTGGGAATTCAGCATTCACGCAACATAATTTGATCCCAGCACGCGCACAACATGGTCCATCTTAACAAGTAATGGGCGGGGCAAAGCTATACATGTGTTCCTATATCGTGCCATGCCGATATGAGGACATGCCCGTTTGAGACCAGGATCCGATAATCACAGTTATATTGGTTCCCTGCTCGTCTAGGCTACTATTGTGCATTAGGGTCGGGAGCCGGTTCGATTCTGTGATCCTCGGCCCATGTATTACTAGAACAGGTACTATGGCGAGCTTGATAATCTGCCGGTCAAGTCTCAAACTTGTTTACGTTCATTGGTAATCCTGCGATTCCAGGAATCAAATGGTATCATAGTAATTCGTGTCACGCTATGCGCTATATATACGTATATCTGTATGCATGCCATAATTTATGTTATTCCATTCAGGTTTCCCCGAAAAGAATTTCTCTACCTTAGACTGCAACATTTCTCAGTCAAAACGGTTTTCAGATTATCCAGCAGGTTTCCTCTTTCGGCCAATGCGAGATTGTGGGCAGGATTTCCATTATAACATTCTACTTTGGTTCCTCAGGTGTCTCTACCAAACCGTATGCATTGATTGATCGATACCCGTAGTTAGGTTTCCGTTAATCGGTGAGAAGCTAAAAACGGACTAATTAATTCTCGATTATTCTTCCTCAAACTTGTCATATATAATAATCATAGTTATATAGTTCCTGGAGGTGTGGGCTGATTGCTGTCATATAGTCATATTGCTGAACCAGATATGACGTATGCAGCGAGAACTGAGGAGGAGATTAGAGGACGAAGAAGAAAACAGATATTATTACATACATATATATATATATATATATATATATATATATATATATATATATATATATATATATATATATATATATATATATATATATATATATATATATATATATATATATATATGTATATATATATATATATATATATATATATATATATATATATATATATATATATATATATATGTATATATATATATATATATATATATATATATATATATATATATATATATATATATATATATATATATATATGCCGCCGTGTAGCACTCAGACAGTCAAAATTAATGTCAGTCTTGCCCTCTCTTCGACCCCGCCCCATCATTGTCGTTAAGCTCTGTAATCACCCGGAAACAATCACACGTGTTTTCTTCTGAAAGCACTTGAACGAACCCAAGGAGGAATCACTGTAGCATGATTAGCTTCCCGTTCAAACACCTGCTAAGTGTCGGTCAGTTAGACAACAATTCTGCTAAACACTGCTTGAGTGTCTGTAAACAAACCATCATTCCTGACTAGCACACGATAACCATCTGCCAAATATCCCATACAGCTATTGATAGCACTGGCAATGCAGGCCTGGACTAGTCCAATATCGGGGCGTATTGGCTTGGCATGGGCGTAGTACTGCCCCAGTAACCTGCGATGTCAGGGTACACTACACTAAATGTGCAGACTCTATAGCATTATGTCTGTATCGAGTAATTTCAACACGTCATGACTGTATGCTACCATCCATATAGAGGGAACATGACTTTTCTATATAAAGAATCTTCTGCGCCAGCTCTATTTAATCCATTTCTTAGTGAAACAAGCCAAACCCGGCCTCTGCAATCATATTGAAGAATGTCCATGTGTAGACCAAGAGACACTATTGTTGAAAATCTAGCATTAGAATGGCAGTCATTACTGTGGTAGATTTAAAATCCTTCTTTTGGCCTGCAAATGGGCATTGAATAAACACATAGTTTGAGTATTCATTCAAATTTGCATATTATCAAAAAAAGTCCGAGAACATGACCGAACAGGTGCTAAAATGCCTCACAAAAATGTTACTTTAATTTTGTCACTTTTGAAGAATTGGGGAATCCAATCAGTCACTCATGTACCTGATGTCATAATCAATGATACCATAATCAAGCGGATGGTGTTACGTCACAACGAATGCGACTAGCCAGTTAATCATAAGCGAGTGATGGTGTTGTTTTGAAGATAGCCATGGATTTGCCTTGCAACAAGGCATTAATAGACCTTTCCCACATTAGCGTACTTTGGGAAAATACCTTCCCGCAATGCATCGCGCATACCACTTTCGGCTGGTAACCGCGATAGCAGACGCGCAAACAACATTACTTTACTATGGGAAGCCGATACAGTGCAATTTAAGCAATGTGCATGAAAATCTATGTTCATAATATTAATGAAATTATACATCATTGGAAAGCTAAGCCAATTTTCTATGCATTTCTGTATTCGTTGTAATAATTTTGTAAAATGTAATACAGTTGATTTAAATTTTAAAATATCCCCCATTGTCCACTTGATTTAATGAATCTAAGTCAAATGGTGTATTTTATATACGCAAATAACTCTGTGAGAACGTTACAAAAATATAAAATATAATTTAATTAAATATAATTAATGTTTCGGAAATTGAATGCGCATCTCAATGGTATATGATTTAAATAATATAAGGATTTTAGTTTATCATAGGAACGGTTTAGATTGCGGTGTATTTTAGTGCAAATGTAACTCAATGCGGCTGGTTGGAGGCTATACCAGCCAGCAGTTTTGCTCTGAGTGTTGATTTAGGGAAATCCCGGTGTAATGACGTCAATGCGAGAAAGGTGTATTAACATAGAAATGGCGCATTGTAAGAAATAGATGACGAGACATATAAATTTGCAAATTAATAACGATAAAAGAATTTCAGCGTACTTTCCCAGATTTCACTACCAACTAATAAACTGATTTGAATTACATTATCCATAGTATGTTGGTGGATGTTTCGTCCACGATTCTGAACAGTCTTATTTGTAGATTGCCATGTACAAAACGTATTCCTTCGCCTACGTTTAAAGAATATTGGAATTTCCAAGAGAAGTTCATAAAAAAATGTGCACAGTAAACAGTTTCAAGATACACTTTACAAAAAGAACTCTTTTTTAATATTTGATAAATGCTTGCCATTATTAATACATTCAATTCAAAGGAAATTGCTATTGTAGAGCAAGCACCTAACCATCTATATATAAACTCAATTGTAGCAGTGCAAGTTTAATGTGAGAATTACAGTATAGACACTCTAGGGCCAATGGCATATTGTAGAAATTAATCAATTCGTATATCTTATTTAAATCCTGAGCTAATAAGATACATTCAGCGGCAAATTAGGGGCCTACACTGCGCTGACTATATTTTCCGTCTTAAACAATAACCGTAGCTAAAAGCGAATATTTAACAAAACAGTTTAACATTTACTTAACGAAGCCGAACATAGCCGGTATTTGAAGTCGATTTGTGGACGGTCCATGTGCAGGTCAGGTGAATGGGTTTTAAAAAAATATTTACCACTGGAATAACTGGCTCGATAATGGAGCTAGTTATTCCAGTGGTAGATGTTCAAATAATACTGTTATCCTAGCCTGCAAATTGAAAATCAATAAGCAAATATGGTGACGGTATTGATAAAATTTAGACTTTAACGGGTTAAATGAGCCCTCATCAATACCTACATAAACACGCACACATCAGCAGGAACCGGGCCAATTTTGGCTCAATACATGTATTACAGAACAATGATGCAAATACTTACAAATACATATACCTACTACGGAATGTGTTTCTTTATGATTACCAGTAGGGTAAGTGAGTATCGACTGTAGCCCAGTAGAAAAATAGTCATACAGATGGCAAAGATACTATCTTAACATATTTCTGAAATATGTGGCATGGCACTAAGCCAGCCACCGTGGGGGTTTGAAGGAAGTAGAATAATGTAATACTAATAGATGTTATCGGATTTTTGTATTGGGTATGCATAATTTGGTAAACGCGTGCCAATTAAGATATTTAGTACTTTACCCGAATGAATCTTGTTGTCTGCAGTTACCGAATCACCATTATACAGATAATGCGGCGCACCTCTCAAAATTCATAGTATGATAGCGCATATGTGAATAGTTGAGTTTACAACTATGAAAGCAGCACAGATATGTGTCTGGTTATCGGTTTCGTGCAAATAAATTTATAGTCGCTTCGCGTGACAAGTCAATGATATTTAATACATGCAATGGTGCCTGGTTTGTGTGAATAAGTGAAACAGACACTCTGGTAAGTCTAAACAAAACATGTCATATTCTTGTTACACCCCTTTTCTGATGAAATTGAATCGTTTTCGGGCCAGATCTTTTCTTAGAGATGGCTGCTGAGGAATGATCAACTTATCTCACAGCTCACTACTGATTCGTGTATATGGCAATCGAGCCTGCATATATTCCTCTGCTAGTTCATGGCCTAGTTTACCCAACACTTTACGATCCCTTCCTCTACGACCATCTCTCCCCCAATCAGGTTTCTGAGAAGGTCAGATAGCATTAAGTTGCTACCGTTGCCACGCCCAGCATATTGTAGAACAGTACTTTAGGCCAGCGGTTGAATTTTCCCTAACAAGAGAATAATGTAATTGAGCTATCAATGATGTCGACACCACTTGTGTTTCCACTTTGCTAGCTAAGCTCCGCCCGCATTCTATTCATTCGAATCTACCAAAGACTATGTCTAAGAACTAGTTTGAGTTGATACTGTTGCAGGTGGTTAGCGGCAGAGGGTTGTGTTTGCGATGGCAGCTGTGTGCGTGTGTAGATACGTGCGTGCGCGTGTTCATGTGCGTGCGTGTAGGTTTGTTCGTGTGTGCATATGCGCTTGCATGCTTGCTTGAGTGTGTTTGTTTGTTTGTTTGTTTGTTTGTTTGTTTGTTTGTTTGTTTGTTTGTGCGTGCGTGCCTGCGTGTGTGCGTGCGTGCGTGCGTGCGTGCGTGTCTACATGTGTGTGTGTGTGTGTGTGCATGTATTGCGTGTGTGTGTGTGTGTGTGTGTGGGTGTGTGTGTGTGTGTGTGTGTGTGTGTGTGTGTGTGTTCGCGTGTGCGCGTACGTGCATACTTATGATACAAATCTGGTTCTGTTGGGTGTTTTGAATTTGGTCTGACTGGAATCATATTGTTAGCTGTGGATGTAACTGGAAGGATCTATGTCTGTGGGTGTTTATAGTCACCAAAGTAATCTATTATTTATATAATTATATTGGTATTGTGCAATAGTTGGATCCTTCGAAACATTTAATTTAATGTTTGTATTGTTCGTCTGTCACCTTCCAGTCGGAGTAATTATAAAATCGTCAACAGTTTTCATAAATTATTGCTTCTGGGCTTAAGCGAGATATAGGATACTCATCAGGGAAAGTGTTAATCACCTATAGGTAGACCCCTTTAGAAGAACACATGAGGAGGGAGTATGGCTGTGGACGTCTGATGGATTTACCAATCTCATTAAGTTTACCACCATGGCTCATCATATATTATGGCTCATCATACACTATATTAGTATCAATAATAATAATTATGATACACATCTAGTGCTGTTGAGGCAACAGTTTAATTTAGTTTAATTATTAATAATAATAATAATAATAATAATAATAATAATAATAATAATAATAATACATCACATACTGGATTACTGTCTTTAAGCTCGAGTAACGCCACCCCCCCCCCCACCCTTCCCCACTCCCCTCTCCAACCCTCTCTCCATTACCACTAGCAACTTAAAAACACTAAATATTAAAAATGTTTAAATAATGCATATGTACTGTGGGTGCAAGTGGAAAAAGTCCACATCTTCTTATATTATTATAAGTAACTACTAGTAACGTAATTATGTTTTTTGTGTGCATTACGTGAAGTGCTGTAATGTTGTTATTTGTAAATTGTACAGTAATTTAATGTTGTAATGTCTCTTTGTCTAATATATGTTAGGGGTCCATCACCACATAGGCTTTGCCTTTGATGGACTACCTGCGTGCGGGTGTACGTGCGAGCGTGCACGTGTGTGTGCGTGTACGCGTGTGTGCGTGTGTGCGCGTGCGTGTGTGTGTGTGTGTGTGTGTGTGTGTGTGTGAGCGTACGCACGAAGATGATCCGTATGCCCAAGATATTATGTAATGAAGTTTCTGTATCGAAACTGCCGTTTTTGGAAAATTTATATTCATACGGCATAGTTACAGTATTACATTAGTAGAGGCAAGGAAAGTGCGGGTCTCACTTAGAAGATGGGAAGATTGATCGATACTGCAGCTGAAACGTAACACCCACATATAAATATAAGGAGATACCATTAGATATGAACCTAGCGGCCAGATTGATCAGTAATTAATCCGATAAAGACCACACTTGGTGTTGAGCAAGAGTGATTATATGGCCTTGTGTGCACACCGCTACAACCTAATGGGTTACTCAAGCAATTACACAGGAGTGCACAAAGGGACCTATGCTAAAATGTATAAGTTGACAAGTTAGCGAGTTACTAACAGTTATCGATGTGTGTCACCTAAGTAAGCCTGTAAGTGTCTAGCAGCTAGCTTCGTTGATTTAGAGAAAGAGTTTCCAAATTTAGGAAGACCATTGCGGAATTTATTGCAAGCGACGTCAGTCACGAGCGCGAGACTCTAAATCGCGATACAGACTACACGAGGTGTATATAAATGCTATATAATTGATTAATGAATGTGATTCTATGAGGTATAAGCTAGCGTGTGCAATAAAATAGTTTGCTGAATCTAATACACTATGTATAGAAATGCGTGGAAGTGAGGCTGTTCGTGCCAAGACAACTTTATAATGAATGCTTAATTTCCTGAACCTTGTTGCCTATTCTGTAGACTGGTTATGACTTCACTTGCGGACATTCTCAGACTGTTAATCTGTATTTAATGGCGGTTGAATTTCAAAATAGAATCCCATATAGACGTATAACGTAGCCACGCGTTATTACTGTCCATGTGCATGCCAAAACCAGCGTCGTTCTTTCTGCTTCATTAGCGACAATAAGGTTTAATGAAGACTTCATGAGAGCAATAATCTGAAGTCAATAATTGAACATGAATTCAATATGTGATTTCTAAGAGGTCATCGAGTGGCTCAGTAGATCAATAGAGGGATCCATTTTGAGCGATGCCCTGCTCATTTCTAGCTTACGGCCCGTCCACATTGTATGTGCATTTGAATCGAGTTTAATGTGGTGCCCCCTGAGTTTCCAGACTCCCAATATATATAAAAATAAAATAAAATACAAAACAATAGAATAAATTAAGCTCTTTGTATCAGACTATTTGTCATTTCGCATAAGACTTATCACCTCCTTTAGTAAAGTCTGATTTTTTACTCGGTAACGCTAGTACCAAATGAGATCTAATTACGATCCTGTGATAAATGTGATAGGGAATAGTAGAGGTAGGCCAATCTGGCCCCGGATTTTCACACCTTTTTTCTTTTGTTATGCTAATTAGGTGTTAATGACGTCCTGGTTATTGATGGTAACACCTCCCTTTTCCTTTGATCATCACCGCCTTTTGAAAAGGTGTGAAAATCCAGGCCCAGCTCTACGTCTCTCTGATTGGATGCTAGATGTAGAGGATGCCCATAAGCCTCTCCCCCTCATTAAGTCACGTGACTCCTATCACCCAATGGGGTGAGCTTAATAGTAATTAGTGTAACTAATTATGCTGAACTTACTCGACATTATTCATAAGTCAGACAAGCATTCTCGATATTTAGGTTTGGTCAGATCATACGCCGCGTGGACTGTGTTTCCAGCTCGAGGCTACACCAATTCAATTCAAGTTTATATACGTCTTTGAAGCACACGAATATATAAATTAATGTATAAATTATAAAACAACTAAGTTGCAGATTTGCATAGTATTATAATTGAATTGAATTGTAGCTGGTGTAGACTGTTCAGAGGGCTGGGGCCGCAGTGGGTCGGGTCATGCGCAACAATGGAGACACAATTCGAGTGCACAGATGCTAGTTTGACAGTATGAGATGTCCAGTTATATTGGAATTGGGATTCTGAGAATTCAGAGTTCAAAGTATAGATATTGGCCTAAGGTTAGCTATAAATGGAAGGGGCATAGCTAGAAATGAGTGGGACATAGCTAGATATGGGCGGAGAATAGTTAAATGATCCTTCTATTACATGGAATGATACAGATGTTATAGCAGTATATTACTCAATTCCATTCCACTTTATACAATAAGTATTGTTGTTTTTTTCGAAACAATGATGCTGCAAACCTTTTCACTCTAAGACAGCAGCAGTTTCCTTGTTTTCATACTGTAATCCTGGTGTTCGCGTTACTGTATCCCTTTAATGGCTAAATGATATCAAGAAAATACAAATATTTGCTTATTGAATGTTCATTTACAGGCCAAGATAAGAATATTGTTGAAAATTCACCACATGAATGACTGTCTCAGTTATAAAATCAGTCATTCCAATGGTAAATTTTCAAAATTATTCTTGTCTCGACCTACAAATGAAAATTCCTCAAGACCACTGTCTAAGCTAGTTGTGTCTGTCTTCATCATGATTGGTTAACAATGAGCACTTTGAAGGCATTGTAATGTGGTTTAAGAAGACACTGGAACTTGCAAATCCTAGCATTATTCAAGGTAATAGCCGCAGCTTTCAATCAGAAGCAGGTCAATTGAAAACATACAAATACAAAAATACAATTGGATATTTTCTTTAATTTTCACAATAACTACACATTGGTATGCACATGATTGCATGCGCACGCATGTGTGTGTGCGTGCATGTGGGCGTGCTTGTGTAAATGCGGGCATGCATACATGCATTCATGCATTTTGGCGTGTGTGTGCATGCGTGCATGTGTGCGGTGTGTGCGTGCGTGCGTGCGTGCGTGCGTGCGTGCGTGCGTGCGTGCGTGCGTGCGTGCGTGCGTGCGTGCGTGCGTGCGTGCGTGCGTGCGTGCGTGCGTGCGTGCGTGCGTGCGTGCGTGCGTGCGTGCGTGCGTGCGTGCGTGCGTGCGTGCGTGCGTGCGGGTGTTATTAGTCTGTGGTGACGTTACATTTGCTGTCATTACTTATAATGTTATTGGATTAAGCATATTACATAGGATAAGCTTATGGACTCTGTTACTAACATAAACAAATAGGCAATGTTCTGGAGATCCGCACGTCTATGGTTAGACTGATACGTACACATCAGTCACGTCAATACTTTCATTAGCAGATCAATCATCATCATCACCACAGGACTCAATATCATCAGTGCCATAATCTTATTCTTCTTTTCGTTCGCTGATCATACAGCCAGTCCTGTAAGTGACTATCGACATGATCATAAGTGTGCCATAATCAACGTCGGCATCTAGATTGTTGCTTACATACTCCATGATCAGAAACTCCCTTTTGTGAAATGCTACACAAACTACATCATCGTATGTGTAGCCCTTGGAGATAAAAACTTTAGTTTCCCCACAAATTATTTTAATGAGCATAGCGTTCTATAATCTTCTCCACTGACACTTTATGTAAGTACACGTTGTAACTAGCGCATCAGTATATACGGAAATAGACTCGTTATCTACAACTTTGGGGTCTATGTTGGCTTCATCATTCTCATCTTCTAAATCTGATTCTTCAGCATCTAAGACCTGCTTAATAT